>SNQJ01S0061962.1:0-41637 GCA_010110895.2 Picea sitchensis | reverse complement strand
TATGTTGAAAGGTCTACGAACATTTTCATATCTACTATTTTCACCATTCATGTAGCTTGCATAGTTATTCCTTTCATTGATTCTACAATTGATTGCCTTGTGTCCAAAATTTCCACAAGTATAACAATGTCCAAGAAAAAAAAATGGATACCTGGGCGTAAGTGATCTTCCTTGTGGTGTGGTCCATCTGGGTTCACAATCTATTCTTCTATAGTTTCCTTCATAATGATTGCTTTCATACCTGATGGGAGAGGATCTTCTTGGTGTCTTATTCCTTCTGAATTCTAGTTTTCTATCTTATTGTTCAACTTGTTCTGGAGTGTTGGTTTCATCATTTTGAACTTCCTTCTCTTGTTTTGTTGGCTTCAAACTGTCATTGTATCCTAGTCTTGTCTTGTCGTTTGGAGATCTTTGACTGCTAAGGATCTCATCTAATTTTTCAGTGCTTTTTTTCGAACTTCTTCAACTTTTTTGTTGTCAATAGTAGCTCCCCTTTTGTGTGATCCAATTCTGCTTTCAATTTCTCATAATCTTCTAATTGTTTCTTCAAGCAATTAATGGTCTTTTCAAGCTTGTAATTCTCTTCTTCACAAATAATCAATTCACCTTTTAGTATTATGTTTGTGTTTCTAAGCTTGCTATTTTTAGTTTCAACATGCTTCAACTTTTCAAGATTCTCATCTTCTTGTTCACTCTCTGCATTGTCTTTGTATTCCCAAAAGGAATCAAGGTTGGTTTCTTCATCTGAATCTTCTTCACAAATGATTTCTACTTCTTTATAATTCTTATGATCATCATCTTGGGTTTCTTGGGTTATGAAGAGGACTTCTCCTCCATCATTATCTTCTTCATCACTCTCATATGAGGAGATGTCATCATCCTTGGAGTAGAAGCTCTTTTTATTGTTGAGACTTCTCTTTTTATAGTAACAGTTTTCAACAATATGTCCTATTCTACCACAATTAAAGCATTTGAGAGGATACTTACCTTTGTATATTCCACTTCCTTTCTGGAACCTTCTTACAAAATTTTCTATTTCTTCATCAAGGTCATTATCCTTGTCTTTTGTCTTATTTATGGCTTTAAAGGATGCTTCATTGTTTGTCTGGTCACTTTCTGTACATGTTCTCATTTCATATGCCATAAGAGTCCCATGTAATTCATCCATTGTCATTTTGGTCAGGTCCCTAGTTTCTCCAGTGGTGGAGAACTTAACATCATACTTCAAGAGAAGTGAAATCAACACTTTTTGTACAACCAACGATTCATCGAGATCTTCACCTAATCCTTTGATAGCATTAAAAACTTCATCAAATCTAAGAAGATAGGTTGCAATATCTTCCTTTTCATTCATCTTCAAATTTTCAAATTCTTCTCTATGTTGTTGAAGCTTGACCTGCTTAACTTTTGGATCACCTTCGTAGATATTCTTGAGTTTGTCCCATACCTCTTTAGAAGTGCTGCATCCCATCACTTTGCTAGCAATGGTTGGTGCCAATGCTGCTAGAATAACATGTCTGGCTTTTGAATTACAACTCATAAGCTTCTTCTCATTTGGATCGGTTAGAGCATTATTTGGGATTACATAGCCATTTACAACAGAGTACCAAATGTCTACTCCCAAATCCGTTAGGTAAGTTTTCACTCTATCACTCCAGTATGCATAATTTATTCCATCAAATTTTTGAATCCCATTTGAAATGTGCTCATGGTCATCCATCTCTGCCCAGGATTTTCCTTCCAGTGGTTAAATTGTTCTGAAGGCAACCTTCTCTGATACCAATTGTTGATATTGAGAGGGGGGTGAATCAGTATCAAGTATAATTTAGAAACTTTTTCAACTTATACTTAAACCATTCAACTATATCCAATGAGCAATGAACAATAGTATAAGAGTTACACCAATACACCACAATACACCATGCACAATATATGAGAAATAAATAGTTACAATTCAATACACCACAATACACCATGCACAATATATGAGAAATAATCAATAGTTTTTGTTCAAGGGAAGTACACTGTAAGAAGGCTACAACTTCCAAATAAAGGGAGGGATGAACTCCAAGAGGAAGATACAATCCTCCAATATCATAAGAGAGTTGAAATCTCCATCCTCCTGCTCCCCTTCTCCCACCCAAGTATAAATATATGAGAGATAATAAAACTTACATTTTCAAATCATCACCATCATCCATTCATCACATAGAACCTGATAATGCTTTCCTGAGACTTCTTCATAATTTCTCACAGCAATTATTCAATTCTTGGAGTACTTTTGATCCTCAGATAATGTTACTCAATGTATTCCCTAAAACTCCTAATTTTCACTCCTTGAAGCCTCCCCAAAAGAGGTTATGGTAGATTTAATGGTAGACTTTTATTCACCTCGGCCTGTCTGTATGATCCAACTTGTACAACATGCCCTGCGCCTCAATATTTAACATATAATTCCCTGAACTCACACACAAGAAACTAAAAGTCTGTACTCTTTCCAATGGAAGTGGTCCCACTACATTTGGAGTCTATATGAAAATTTATGACTGTTTTACCCAACACTTGTTTATTGACTAGTTTCAGACCTGGTCACAAACCACCCATTCCACAGAGTGTATCTCCATAATTATAGCGAATCAGAGTTGAACTTTTTACCAGAGGTACCTTGATATGTCTTCAATAGAATATATATTTCACCATCTAACCATTCTAGAAAAAAAAATTTATAGCAAAATGGTAAGATGACCTGAAATAGCATACCCTAGAACACATCAACAAAAGATTTCATCCTCCCTTGAAATAATGGTCTTATTTTACTCTTTCTTCTCATGAAATTCAACTTGTATCAATGACTGTATAATGATATTTATTTTATACCATTTATGTCACTTTTAAAATTGAATGAATTCTATTACTTTCTTTATTTTGTAATTATTTTCACTAATTTTCGTGTAATTACATGTACTTCCTTTTTTTCAATTCACTTGTCATCTTCAAAAATTCATTTCTCCCTCAACCATGAGGATCCATGTGACATGACATACCACCGAAATAGCATGATGTATAATGACCATTCATGGTGTTGTATATGCATTTGCATTTTCCTCTGTCCAAATACCTTATCAATCTTGGGGTCCTAGTCATGGGTTTTGGACTTTATCAATCTTGCGGTCCAAAACCCATGACTAGGGTTGACATCAATGACAACAATCAATCTTCCAACAGATGTGGCTGCAAACTTTCTCTCACTTTGAGAGTGAATCATGAAGAATAAAAAATTCTCAGGATGAGAGATGATCTTTCTTCATTTCTTGGAATAGATTAAGAAAATGACAGTAGGTGGGACTACCTCTGGTATCCTCTACAATTTCTTGTCCAAACTAATAATAACACTATTATTTCTAGACTCATATACAACATGATGTTTCCATAAATAAGGTTGGACCAAAAGAACATAACAAACTTCAATGGGATAGAAATCACACAATACCTCATCTTTAAAGGGATTGATGTCATAGGACATTGCGGAATTGTTGGTTGATGTGAAGATCACTTCCTTGGTAGAGACATGTATGGTTGCAGGTGTGGTGTTGTCAGTAGGTCCAACCACTTGAATACCTCCACTAAGATGAGGTTATTCTGGCTACCACTATCAACAATTAAGTGTATCGAATTACCCTTCACCCATATCTATGAATGAAAGAGACACTCTCCTTCCTCTATCTCATCAGGTTCACTGATTGGATATTGGTGGTAGAAATGGTGGCACTGAGTTTTGTGTCAATAATCTGTCTCCCCTTTCCTGGTTCTGACTCTAAGTCAGAGCCCACATCTGATTTATAGGCTTTCACCTCTGCCACCAATGAATACTTTGAGTGTCCATCATCGGTGTTATTCCAGGGGCTCTTATGGAAGTCACAACACTTCTCGGTTTGTTTCTTCATATTTTCATTGTCCTTTGTTTGTTTTTAGTTTAGAATGGTTGTCCTAAGGCAGTCCATATTTTATTTTCACTTTTTTCTATTGGTTGGGGTTTCCCTTGCACTGCTTCTGCTGTGAGGGGTTACCAAACAAAAATGTCGTGTCTTTTGTTTAATATTTTGCACGATTTTTAAAACATATCAATAGGCCATGCCCAAGGATGAGAAGTCTAGAAACTCCATTTCTATATGGATGTATCTATGCAAATTGTTGTGTTTCTTGAAAACCAGATGTCGCTCAGAATATTTGATAGCCATCTTGGTGTGCAAGGTATGGAAGACATTGGTGAACTCTGGCACTGTTTCGTCTCTTTCCTATCACGGTGTGGTCCATCATGTATGAAATTCTTCATAGCTTCCAACAGGGTAGTATTATTCCTTAATAACATCCTTGAAGGAACCCCAAGTGGGTGAAACTACAAATAATGTGGATCCCTCTATTTCCTTTTTTTCACAAAAGGTCTCCCACCAATATCTGGCATGGCTGATGACCTTGAGGAATTAAAATGTACTATTTTCTCTATCGAAAAATTTGTGGATAGAAAAATACCATTCTATAAGTTTTAACCATTTATCTATGACATATGCATCTATTTGACCTCCAAATATATGAATATCAAAATTGATTTGTGCCTTTAAGGGGGCAGTGCCTCCTCTTGAGGTATATGTGTCTCTTGTCATCAGTTGTCGATTTTATGCAAATTTTTCCATCATCCCATTCCTCTGTCGCTCGAGGGATTCCTCGAGAAAAATTTTGAAATGATCTCTTGTTCCATCGTCTTTCTTTTTGCCTGACATGGAAGGTTTCTTGGGCATGCGAGAGAATATTTTCTCAAGAGAAACAAGATCGAGACCCTAATCTCTATACACGGACCTTCAGACCCAACTTTTTCTATATTTTGACTATGACAACCACTACAAATGTCGTTTAGGATCTCAAAACAGCCCCAGAAGTGGAGGGCCCGAAAACTGGGAAAAAATTACCAAACTGAGAAACTGCCAAGATGAGCCAGTTGGAATAGGTTGGTGGCCTGCAATATCCACCTGGATCATTGGAAGAGAAAAAAAATTAATGTCTTTAGGGTCCACTTTAACACCTTCATTATTAAAGAAGGAAGACACTTCAAGTAAAAATAGATCAGTATTAAGAAATGGCACCCTTACCTAATAGGAAGACACTTCAAGTAAAAATAGATCATGATAGTTTAAAGTACTTCTTGGAGAAACAATTATCTTCAGAAGAGAAACAAAAATGGGTTACAAATATGATATGTTATGACTTTAAAATTATCTACAAGAAAGGAAAACATAATATTGTGTAAGATGCACTTTCAAGGAAATAAGAATAAATAGAGGGTTCACTTTGTGCTATTTCTATTCTGCAATATAATTGGGTGGAAGAATAAATGATATAATGGAAGAAGTATCAAGAGGTATGAAAGATAATTCAACAACTACAGTAGGACCCAAGTGAATTAGATAAATTTATATGGAATAATGATTTTCTATTGTATCATGATCTCCTATATTTATGTAAGAATTCCCAACTCAAATAGAAGGTCCTTCTGGAATTGCACACTTCTCTTATAGGAGGAAATTCAAGGTTCTTGAAAACTTACCACATGATCAATAAGGATTTTTCTAGGAAGGTCTTGAAACTGATGTTCAAAAGTTTTTTTTTTAATATGTGGTCTTCCAATAGAATAAGGGAGAGACAATCAAGATATCGGGTCTCCTACAACCATTAGCTATACCAAGTCAACACTGAGAAGATGTTTCAATGGAATTTATTACAAGTTTACCCAAATCTAAAGGAAATTATGTCATCATGGTTGTAGTGGATCAACTGAAAATTATGCCATTGTTTCTCTCTTTCTCATCCTTTTAAAGAAAGTGTAGTAGCCACAACATTCATGAAAATAGTTCAAAATCTACATGGAGTCCCCAAGATTATTGTAAGTGACAAAAATCTAATTTTTATTGGAAAATTTTGGACTGAATTATTTTCTTGTTTGGGTACTTAATTGACTCATAGCTCATATTACCATCCTCAATCCGATGGGAAAACTAAGATTGTGAATAAATGTCCAGAAGGATATATTTGTTGATTTGCATATGATAAACAGACACAATGAATCAAGTTGTTTTCCTTGCAAGACAGTGATACGACACATCCTTTCATACTTCATCAAAAATGTCCCCATTGCTGGCACTTTATGGATATCATCCACCATCCATCACATTTCCTTGAAAGGGACTTCAAATATTTGAACAATGGATGACCACATAGGGAACAAATAAGAGGTTATCAAACTATTGAAGGACAACTTGGTTTTGGCATAAAATAGTATGAAACAACAAGCATATCAACATCATAGTGAAAGAGAATTTGAAGTGGAGGATTGGGTATTTTTGAGGCTACAACGATATAAACAGATGTCCCTCAAGCAACAAAATAAGGACAATAAATCAGCACATGAATATTATGTCCTCTATAAGGTGTTACAAAGGATTGGTAGTATGGATTATAAATTGCAGTTTCCTCCATATTCATGTGTACATCCAATATTTAATGTTTATTTCTTAAAGAAGGTAATCAGTGACAAGATACCGATCCAAACTATTTTACTAGAGACTAATGAAGAAGCGAAAATCATACTAGAACCAAAACAATCCTTAAAACAAAGATTAAGAAACTACAAAATCAAGCAATTACTAAGTACCTTGTCAAATGGAAGAACCTACCAGTGGAAGAGCCGACATTGGAAGATGATTTCTTCATGCAGAAATAGTCGCAGTTAGTCAAGTGTTGAGGAGAACACTTGTTTGAATGGGAGGGGCATGTTAATCCCTAAACAAATCTCCTTGTTAAGTATAAAACCCACTATTAATCCCTAGATATTGAATTATTACATTCTAGTGTTACATTTGTATGCAGGATAGAACTCTTCATTATACCATTCCATTATAATTGTACCCTTTCTCTCCTATATATACCAAGGAAATCTAGTCTTAGGATCATCACATATTTTCTTTTGAATAGGATATATTGTAAAAGGACTATATTAAGTGGACTATATTAATTGAATTTTTATCATTTCTAAGGAATTGTATCAAAACATTATCCTCGATGCATCCACATAACACTCCCACCACAACAAGTCATGTACGGTCATCTTCAAATGGGTGAAGGAAATATACGATATTTCTTGGATTTGATAAATAGAAAAGTAAACTTCTAATGGTTTCAACCAAATATTCAATACTTTTTCATTAATGTTTCCATCATACATGGGTATCTCAAGCTTTTCTTCAACTTTGAAAAGAATATGAGAATATGAAGAGGAAGAACATTTTTTTCCTGAATTATTGTATGGGGGTTATTGATAGTGTGCCTTATATTCTTCATGCTTAGTATTTGTTGAGTTTACTTCCCTATATTCATTTACCAATAGTTGTGTCACCAATTACATAAATGTAGAAATATTTTGATCGAGCCAATAAAATATGACCTTTGGGTCTTCCTTGTCATGTTCTTCATGAGAACTCCCTATCATTGATGGTCCTCTACTTTTATGTAGGCTTGGAAACAATGCTTATCCACTGTTTCAGTATTGGTTGTGGATATTTACCATGCAAGTGTTCTCCAAGTCTTAATAACCTAATCTAATACTATATTATTCGTAAATGGTAGAACTATGGCCCATCTATTTCATCAATAAATATATTTTTTCATAAAATAAATCTGTCTCTGATCTTGAAATGATGTAGAGACCTCCATTCCTCGGAATTAACACTAGTGACTCTATTTGTAGTGTAACTAGCACACACTCAATTGAAAATGCAATGGCATTCAGGACTTTGGGCTCCAAAAGAATGCTTCACTCTATGGTGCAACAAGAACAACAACAGATAAATGCAAACATAGTGAAACAATTTAGAGGTGAATTACTCTTCGATTAACAAACTAGGAGACATTTCAATGGCTTCCAAAGGCCATAATCCTTTTCCATTTTATGGTTAACCTACACAGTGTGCCACTAAATAAATCACAAATTGGTTCCCACTATTTATTTGTGCAACCATACAAACACAATTTATTATCTGACAACGTTCAAATGTATGATGAATGAATTATAGTGCAATACCCGTGTATTTAGATATCATATGTTTAAAAGAAAACAATTGTATCACCACCAAAGGTATTAAACCAAAATTAAAGGTAGTTAGAGGCAGAGGTTACAATATGGGAAATGAAATGGTGTCACATGATTTGGTTGGAAGTGTTTAAACAAAAAATACAACCCATCAATTCCCCAATAGATTGAAAAGGGAAGGAGTTTCTAAGTTATGAAGGAATGAGAGTAGAAATGAACTGAAAGATTGCAACAACCATCTTCTTATGGCCATTCATCTCATTCCTACATTTGGATGGTCTGTTTTCTATTGGGACCAAACATATGTTGGGCCAAGGTTGATTCTAAAAATAAAGAACCACAATATTAATCTAAAATCTATTTCTAAGTGTGAGATATGAGAAACCCATTAAACAAAACTGAAAGTAGAAATTCCCTCCTACAAAAATCACTCAGCAGCCTAAAAAAAATCCATATGACATTAAACACAGATATTTTTCACCAATGGAAGCTCAACATTTAAAGGAGATTTTATTCGGATCAAAAGATAATTACAAAGGGGTGAGCTATACATAGATTTTGTGTATTGTTACTCACCAGAAATACAAATTCCAGATGACTATGGCTCAGAGAAACCTTCGCTCAGCATGGACAGGCTCCTTGACACCTTTGTCCACTGAACTTTGAGCAGGGTGCACTCTTCGAGGTCTTATTTTTGTTGACACCCTCCCAAGTTCTCCTTACATATTCCTTGTTGATGATTATTCATTATAGCCTTTATTTTTAATGGTTTTCCTTTGGGAGGCTAACCATCAAAATGGTTTGCTTCCACTTCCAATTTTTCCAAGAAAAAGACAAAATAATTAGAAAAAACATTACTTCCTAAAAATTTACAAGAGGATCCAGTTTAAATCAACTATAAATAGTTTTTGTAACTATTAATGAACCCAATATTAATAATTATACCAAATTTACTGATAAAGACTAACTATCTAACAAGTCTTATTCAATAAAGGTAACCCTTACATTAATTAACCACATCAACATATATAATAATGATGTGCAAAAATAATACTCGTGCTATAAGATAAGAGAGCAACTCCCCTTACCATAATTTCTGAGACAAATTAGTTTCAAAATATATTGTGAATTTGAAAAAGCAAAAGTATGTCATTATTAAAACCCATTAATATCCTATCTCATCCTTGAGAGTAATCGCCCCCTCTTTCCCCTCTCTTAAAAGAAACTATTTTTTCCCTCAAAATCTCATACTTTTAAATGTAATGACATATATATTTATTTTTAATAATTGTACAATGATAATGATCAACTTTGCAATTTATAAATTGAATAAGACTTTTCTTTTAATTGAATGCAGGAAATGTTTTTGCATGATTCTAAACATGTTCGGTTATTATATGTTCAATGTAATTATTAGTCCCTGTCGAAGGCCTAGAGGGACTATAGCGATCGATAATTCGTTGACTTCATATTAATATGTCCTTTGACTATAAATTTTCTCATCATCTGTCTTGCTCGAACTATAGAAGTAAAAACATTATTTTTTATATAATAAATAAAGCCTTATATGTCGTCGTCTCATTGGAGAATATATTAGAGGTGTCGTCGTCTCATTGGAGAATATATTAGAGGTGTATTATTGCCAACTTTGTTATTCCTAATGCAACAAGTTTCGTTTAGATATCCAAAGTTTTCAGCTTAGACGTTGTTTTTTAATTTTTATTAAATTTTTACTTAAATGTTTACATACCGAAAGTTATGAGCATCGAATATAGTGAAGGCATAGAGGGACTATAGCGATCGATAATTCGTTGACTTCATATTAATACGTTCTTTGAATATAAATTTTCACATCATCTGTATTGTTCGAACTATAGAAGTGAAAACATTATTTTTTATATAATAAAAAAAAATCCTTATATGTCATCATCTCATTGGAGAATATATTGGAGGTCTTATTGCTAGCTTCGTTGTTACCAATGTTGTAAATGTTTAGATATCCAAAGTTTTGAGCTTAGACACTCTTTTTTATTTTTTATTACATTTTTACTGAAATGTTTACATACCGAAAGCTCTGAGCATTGACGTTGTTTTTTAATGTTTTTATTATTATTTCTATTTGTATTGAAATGTTTACATACCGAAGGTTTAGAGAATTGACACTTTTTTTGAGGTTCTTGAATAGGCATGACAACTTAAATTTTTACATAGTGCGAGGTCCTTAAACAAGCCTGATAGCCTAAATATTTTCATACCGCAAGGCCCTTAAAGAGCATGGCAACCTTAAATGTTTACCTCAATAGGATTCTCGGAGTACATTTTTACTCAAATTTTTCCATACAATGTTGTAGTGAATTTGGACAATATTTTTGTCCACCACCAGTTGCATAGCCATTGTATGTTTCATACTTCTTCTATGCTTGGAATGCAGTTTTGTCTTCATTGAAGATACATACATTGTTTACTGGTTTGGTGGGTGCTTCTTGTTCGTTGGTTCGGTGGGTTGTTCTTTTTCGTTGGTTCAACTTTGCAAGGTTGAGGACCTGCACCTATGGTTGGACCTGTTGGTGCCTGTTGCTTGCTTTTGTTTACTTCAACTTTGCAGGTTTGGGGTCTTGCATGCGCATTTGGAGCTATTGTTTTTTACTTTGCGAAGTCTAGGTGTTTCGCCCACAATTCGACTTGTGTTTTTGTCATTCATCATTTCGGAGTAAGTTTTGATGCCATAATTAAATTTCTATTCGTTCTTTGTTGTTCATTGTTTTCATTTTTCAAGTAGGAATGTTTGATTATTTCTACTGGCATGCTTGTCATATGTTTCAGGTTCCTTTTGTGCTTGGGCTGCATTTTGGTAATTAGTGGAGATACATATGTTGTTTACTGTTTCAGTGGTTGTTTCTTGTTTGTTGGTTCGTTGGTTCATCAGTTGCTGCTTATTGTTGTTTGACTCAAGTTTGCGATTTCGAGGTCCTGGGGCTATAGTTGGGCCTATTTGTGCTTCCTCGTTGGCTTGTTACTTTCTTTTTTCTTTTGTTTTCTTTGGCTTTGCAGGGATGGGGTCCTACGCCGACAGTTGGAGCTGTTTTTTTTTTCACTTTGTGATGTTTAGGTCCTGCACCCACAAGTGGACCTTCGGTTCTATCATTTTCCATGTCTTGCGAAGTCAAGATCTGACGCCCATCCCGTGCCTGCCTATCATGCACTTAAATTGTTCTCCAATTTTTGTTCCTAGCTCTGGACCATACCTACATGCCTTTGCAAAATGTGCTTGTAAAGGAAAAGCATATATACTGAGATGGTGCTAGAAAGAGTGGTTTTCCATGGATTGCAAATTGTAGTATTCAGATTCTATGTTGTTTGGTGTGCAACATTGCTAGCATAATGAATGTGTTCTCAAATGCATCACACCATTTACATTTGGACAAAACCATTATCATTCTAGGACACTTTAGTGTTGACATGATACAAAATAGTGGCATAAAAAATAATTGGACAACTACATGTGCAATTACAATGTCCGTTGTCTTTTTGTTAAGATAAAACATGTGCAAAATGCACTTATTAACCATATATGGTGAAATGTGCCCATATCACAATACAACCTCTTTATCCTATACGCAGACTAGTGTGACCATGATACAATTTGTCTTGTACTTGAAATATGATATGTACATCAAAGATACTGCAAAAATATATTTCCATGTCTCAAAGCATATATGGATACTTTGATGCAGAAAACATAAAACATTCAGTTATGGCCATGCAATTTAATAATATTTTTTGGATTGTAATATATTTTCGCCAAGAAAAGATTTATATAATTACAACCATGGATAAAGAAAAGCAAAGGTTCATGTTTCTAACTATCTTTTATTCTATTCCTTGATTCTCATTTACTGTATGTACATATTACTTATTCTCCCCTGCATACCAGCTTCCATTGATGTTCATTGTATTTTGTGTGTTCCCACATTGAAACAAACAAAATAGTTGGAGAAAGCGAAGGAGTCTTTACCGCAAGTGTAGAAGAGGAGATACAAAGGTACATGATTGTATTGTTATTTCATATTCCATTGTTTTGTATTTCATTTATTTCTTGTATATGTGTTCACCTAATTTATTATATGTAGATATTGTGTATCTTCCTACCTAATAACTTATCTTCATGTCCTTTGTATTTTCTGTGTCGCTACATTGAAATAAATTGAACTCTGTTTTTTTCTTTTACATGTCTTCCTGCATACCAACTTCCTTCATGTCCATTTTAGTTTTCTGCATTGATACATTTAAACAAACAGATTAGCTGGAGGAAGACAATGGACTCTTTTCTGCAAATGTAGAGGAGGAGTTACAAAGGCGCATGCTTCTACTCTTATTTCATATTCCAGTGTTTAGTATTTCATTTATTGTTTGTATATTTGTTCTACTTGTTCTACTACTTTGCACCTATTTTATTGTATGTAGATACTACGCATATTTCTACATAGTAACTTATCCTCATAAGAATTGTATTCTCTTTGTTGCTACATTGAAATAAATAGAACTATATTTCTTTGTTTTACATGTCTTTCTGCATACTAACTTAGGTTCATGTCCACTGTATGTTCGACATTGCTACATTGAAAGAAATAGATCGGTTGGATAGGAACATGAATTCTTATATGCCACAGCAGAGGGGGTTGAAGTACAATCTTCGAAAAGGTATACCAACTGTGCCAGTAAATCAAACACAAAAAACGGGTGGGTGCATATAATATTGGACTAGAAAATGATGATTTGGAAACAATGGGCCTTTTTTTATACTTCCTACATCCAAACATTTCCCTCCCCATTTCTAATTTTCCCACTTTATATTATCCCTTTTTTTCCCTCTTCTATACTTAACTAAATTCCCCTTCATTTTTCTCATCTACTTTCTCTTTTTGGTTTCTTTGTTTAGTCGTCTTTATGAAAATGTCTAGGTGCAAAGGTTGGTGGACTCAGGGGTTCACATTTATATTCATTCTTCTATATCACGACTCCGACCGATGGTTTCCTCATTCCATACTTAGGCACCTTTTCGATCGTGGGTTCCCAAGATGGCGGGTTCAATATTGCACCTCTAGCTTGAGATGTTCTGTGATATACAAATTGACCGTCATACCCCCCCATCATGCCCTATTCCCTGTTACACATTTTTGTAGTAAAAAAATTTGAGGCATACAAATTGATCATCGGGTCTTCATGTTTCCTGAGTATCCCTTGACACCCTATTTTGTATTCCATATCCTTCGGCCCTGTATGTGACATTCAGAAAAATTATGGACAATATACAATGCATATTCTTATTTAGTCCTTATGATGTGCATATACACATGCTTGCATAAGAAAACATTGGACTAGTGGCATGGCCATGAGCAGTCAATTATCACAAACATCAACAGACCGACAAGGCCAAAGGTAAATATTCATCCAGTGTGTTCCTCATATTTTTACCAAACAAATATCCTCAATTATTTATTCATATATGCCATGGTAAATATGGTGATGTCATATGCAACACATAATTTTCATTTCATAAGAAGTTTCAAGGAATGCAAGTGAGATGCTAAACATAGCACGAGTTCCGTAGACTAAGAGGTTTGCTTGCAAAAATTTGGATCCATACTTCATCCAAGTTGTGCATCTACTTGTACATTTATGCCAGGAAAAAAGAAAACAAAAAAATAAAGTAGACTACCATTCACATTACTTTTCCTGTTCAAAAAATGTCACCAGGTCTAAACTTCTAACACCCAAAATACTATCAATAGAGGGCTTGAAAATCCGCCAAACTGGACAAGTGTTCATCGGGGACATAATGGTCATCTATAGCACCTACTTGGACAATAAAAACAAAACTAGATCCATTATTCATGCGGACATGACAGACAATGAAGCCCTGATGATAGTCACATTGACTATTTGCACACAACTTGTTCAGAAACATTCATAAAAGATATTGGCAGGTAATGGGATATCCATTACAAATTTTAATACATTGCCCAAAATAGTATATGACCCTGGTGATTGTGATCGGATTATATCTATCAATGAAACAAGTATTGTGGAAAAAATTCACTCTATTTGTTTAGAATATCATTTCGTCCCAGACACAAATATTAGCCAACTTGCACTGAGCAATGACACTTACCCAATCGAAACCATTGGTGCAGTTGTCACACTCGCGAGAAAACTTGTCTCACAACACATTCTCCATATAAAATATGGAGATTCAGACAATGACAAGGCAATGGTACCAATCTCCATATCTAGTTTTGTCCTTTACTTTCACATGTCCATGTTTCTCAGTTATGTTACACAACTATTGCATTGTTCCATGTTGTAGCTGCAATTGTTCAAATTTGTTTTCCTCAATGGAAAAACAATTGCATAAAGTGAAATTTCCACTTATGCTCTTCAAAAATATAACAAAGAAAAGAGATGTTAAAGAAAGGATCTTTCGCATAACCAAAACAACATTTGTAACAGAATTGCAAATAGACATAGTACAAGATCTCAGGAAAATAACTAGATCTACAACTATTGTGCATATACATCTACAATTTCATCCTCACTTTTGTCATACAAATTTACTTCACAAATTTTCTGTAGTTTTTCTTTTTTTGTTGTGTAGTTGTATATTATAGTGTTCAATATATTAACGATTATGCTCACGTACCCAGGTTGAGGGCTTTTTGGTTGCAACGAATGAAAACTCGAACCCCTTCGAGCCTGTATGTGCCAAATGAAACTCTCCTTCTTCTGATTATGATTTCATAATGATGATACAATTGATTTTCTACAATGCAGTAAAAAAATCCCTTACATATATAGACATTGCCTCAATGCTCCCATCTAAACCGTGGGAAACAAAATTGTACATTATACAATTAGACAACCTCTGTTACAATATGTTCTTCCTAGGTTAGAAAACTTTCCATATGAAGTATACCTATAGAAAAATGAAAACAGTTTCTACATGTTGCGCGACTTTCAGATAGATAGAAAATTTACCTTAAATGAGAACAATCCAATACTGCATATCGGCTGGAAAAAAAAAATAAAAAAAAAAATCATATCAAGCTTTGGTAGGAAACAAAAAAATATCATGTGTTTCTGTAATTGTTCTTCAATACTCAAATGATTGTTCATCAGACTCGAGTTCTTCAGAGTTTACATGTATGGCAGTAAAATTTTCTTTCACGAGATTTTGTCTCTTTTTGTGCACTTGAAAAAACAAGGAGAATCTAACTACAAATCAAATCATTGTTGTTACTTTGATGTTTTTTTGCATCTCCCAGTAATAATTTTTCATATTTGTTGGGGTTTCCAAATGAAAAAAAAATGGTGGCTAGCTGTAGATTTTTTGGAGTCTGCACCTTTTTGGGTGCCCAAATTGGAAAAATGTTTTCCAACTGTATAGCCATCGTAGGATTTCTGCATTTTTTGGGTACCCAAATTAAAAAGAATATGATCTCCAACTATACATTTATGATATGATATATGCATTTTATCAATTCCCTAATTGAAAAAAAAAAGGCTCGACATGGATTGAAGCATGAGCTTGACATGTTCAGAACTTGCTATAGAGATTGGGGAGTTCGGGCATTGAAATTCATACAGAAAGGTGCATTTATTGTTGATGTACAAGCTCATAAGACTGTTCAGTCCAGAAATGGGAAGCATGAGGAAAAACCCCATACAAAGTATACAACTGTGAATAAATCAGGCCCATCCTTTGAACTGTCGAAATGTCTTTCTCCTCTGGGAAGAACCATCAAGCATTTCCAATAATATTGGAAATTTGGCCTTGTTAAAACTGGTAGTTATAGAACATGGCACTATCAGAAGAAAATATCCATAATGATCTTGCTTCATGGTAAAATAGTAATCGGAAAGTTTATTTTTCCCCATGTGTGGGTTTGTTTATAGATGGGATACAATGATGAAGCTCCACTGGTTTTGTGTTTTCTTGTGCTTGGGATACTTTTGTTCATATCTCATGGCCCTGGTTATTTTCTCATGGGAACATATACCATATGTAAGATAAAACCAATGCCACATGTGTTTTTTTATATATATCAAATTGTTTTATGCATAGGTCAATGTGTATTGCTCTATGGACCCTTGTGGGATCTCACTTGGTGCCTTCTATGTTCGTGCATTGCCTTGTGCCTCGATTTTCAATACAATTGGTGTTTACTTGGCTCTTGGTTGTATGCTTCATTTTGGAAAATTAATGATACATTCGGGATCCTGGTGGTTTTTCTATGATCTTAAAGAATATACAGGGCCTTCTTTGCCTTTTAATTTAAGATCTCTGACGCAAATGTAGTATGTGGCTCGTTTTAGCACTTTTCCTTGATCGATGAACTTAGAAAAATTCATCTCCAGGAATATTTTGAAATAAAAGGATATATACTATGTGAAGTCAAATGGAACTATCACATCAACCACTGAACATTAAAATTCTAATTCGTCGTTGTTATAATTACAGTGAAGTTGACAATACAATAATTTTACTTAAACATTCCAAAATTGATTTTCTTGTGGATTTTCAATGTTTCTCTTATACAAACATATCCTGGAAACTATAAGCATGGATCGCTTTATATATTCCTTGATTGAAGATCTTCTTCACTTGTTTACTTCACTTCATAGTTACTGTTAAGACCATCAATGGGGTTTTCTTACACCAATTCCCACTTCCGAAAATTTCCATCACCTTTCTTTTTTCCCTTTGCTTTCCCTTTCTAGTTACTTAGTCATTTTTTGGAAAATGTCTAGGTGTGGGGGTTGGCAGATTCACATCTTTAGATTTCCATTGACACTTTTATAACATGAGTCAGACCGACTGACTCCCCATTTCATATTGAGCAAACTTTTTGGATCGCAATTTCCCGGGTAGTCGGGCTCAACATTGTGTTTTCATTGTTCCGCCACCTACAAACAACACCTGGACTTCCCCGATCTACAAATTGGCAACCAAATTCCCCTTTCTTTTTCTCGTTTACTTTCCCTTTCTGGTTACTTAGTCATTTTTTTGAATGTGTCATTTTTTCGAATGTCTCATGCTTTTATATATATCACCCAAAGTTCCGCTATATACAAATTGACCGTCGAAGTCTATCATTGTCCCTTGTTCCGTGTTACACATTTTTCAATCAAAATTTGGAATACATACAATTTGACCATTGGGCCCTCACGTCTCCTAAGTAGAACTTGTAGCCATGTTTTCAAGCCCATCAATATTCCCTATTCCAAGTATGTCTCATTCTTTTATATCATGAGTCCGACCAACCTCTTACCCATTGCATACTTGGCCACTATTACCATCGTCGGTTCCTGGCCAGGCTTGCTCAACATTGCACTTCCATTGTTTCACTACCTACAAACAACAACCAAAATTATGCGATATAAAAATTGATCATCAAAATATTTCATTGTCCCCTATTCCATGTTACACATTTTTCATTCAAAATTTCAAAGACATACAATTTGACCATCAACCTCTCATGTCTCCTGAGTATAACTTGTGACTTTATTTTGAAGCTCGGCTGACCTCTTTCCATACTTGGCCATTTATTGGAATCTCTTTCGCGGGTTGGTGGGTTGACGAAATGTGCAATTATTAATCGCTCTTCATCATCCCCACCACCTTCTCACTTCTTTCTATATATGCAATTATTAATTTTTAATGTTAATAGCTCATCGTGCAGGAACCGTTAAGATTTTCATTAATGTCTGAAAGGTTGGAGAATATTTTTCATTAATACGAATTAAACCAATAATTGTAGAGGGTTGCGTTATCCTTTCCATGTGTTCATTTCAATCATCATGCAATCTATTTCTCGCATCGTCTAGTTGGCACCTTTACGAAATCTCTAATCCTTAATCTCTCTTCATCATCACCACCACCTTCACAATTTTTTCTAAATATGCAATTAGTAAGATTTAATGGTAACAACTCATTACGCATGAACCGTGGATATTGTCATTGATCAGTGAAATCCTCGATGAGATATTCCATTGATATGAATTAAACCAAGATTTGCGGGGGGTTATATTATCCCTTCTGAATTTTTATTTCAAACATCATCTGGAGCAAATGAAAAATTCTCGTTAACTTATGGCAGTAGTTCGACAACAATTCTGTCTAGATATAGTAAAACCCTTTAGGCATGATGACCAGAGGTTCCAGTACTCCAGGGAATATTCTTACTACTCATCTCCCTCCGCCCAAGAGAAAAAAAGGAGATTCTCCCTTAGTGCACCGAGAGATATATATCAAGCCAAAGAATTCCAAGGCAACCCCGCCTACTAAAACAGCCTGCTCGCCAGTGTTGATGGTTGGCGGAGAGGTTGATGTGGTCGATTTCAAGCCGGAAGAAGATGATCTGATGAAAGATGATACAGAAATGGATGATGGCAATGAATACGTTGTTCCCACTCCTATGCACAAATTGAAATAAACAATAATAGGGCGCACTTCCTGGCTCGGCGATGGTGGCCCTGATAAGACAAAAAGAAAGGATTTCGGAAAAGAAATTGACACTAAACACAATAGATTCTTTCCAGCTCGAGAGTAGGAATTCCATAGATCCAAATTATTCTGTTATGGGTGGAATTCTTTCACTATAAGGAAATGGTCTCTTGATGCTCCCAGAGATATATTTCAAGACAAATAATTATTCAATTGTGGGACCACTCTCATGTTTTCTAGATATACAATTAACTTCTTAGGGGATGAGGACCATAACTCCCACTGGTGAAATGAATATTCCTACTAGTCATATTCTTCCTCCTAGAATGGACTAATTTGGGCCTCTAGAATTGCTCGTGCAGCCTGTGTCCTTGAAGTCTTCGACTGTGAGGAGGTGGTCTCTTGGTGTGTCCTAAATTTCAGTTTCGGGCTCTTCTACTTGCCCTGCAACATTTTTCCTCTTCTTCCTCAAAGGAATCTTGTGAGAACTATCAATTTTACTATGAGGATGGGTTCTTATTTCCTCTTGCATTTGAAAAATTATGGATTGCTTTCTTTTTGGGGTGCTTCGTTGGAGCGATGCTGTGGAATTTCGTGCTCTTCGCAGTGGCATCCGTAGATTGGAAAATCTTCTCACCGAGGAATTTTCCCTATTATTTGTACAATTGAGTGGTGCCTTGCAATGTCTCTAGGTCGCCAGCATCAAGAGCAGGAGTGTTTTTCACCTGCTTCAAGCCAAGGGATTAATCCACTACGGAACCACTCTCTTGTTTCTTTGTTGCCTCAAATCTTCCACAAGATATTGAGATTGCGGCAATGAACATTGACCTTCCGAGGAGAATACTGCAAGGACTTCCTAAAGAAAATAATGGTAATGAGTTTTGTATGCATGTTGAAGAGAATCTCGATGGCTCCTGCATGTTTTCCCACTAGAGGAACAACACAAAATTGTATGCATGTTTTTTTTTTTTTTTTGTAGATCATGTACCTATGTTTATGACAAATATGTTCAATGTTTTGGCGCAAATAAATCAGTCCAATTTCTATGGATAGATATACACTACCCAGTATTTTTTTTATGGATTTACTATCAAACAATTTTCCTCGGAATCTTGGTTGTTTCTTCTTTGTCGAATTTAACACCTCTTCTCATTATCATGGTTCCATAGTCTCGTAGTTCTTCAATATTGTATTCGCTCAAGTAATTTGATCTAATATGGAGCATTTAAAAATTATATGACAATGCATTGTGTCGATCTCATCGGGCTTCTATGGAAACAAAAATGAATTTCAGACAGTTTCAAACCAACATTCAATTCTATTCATAATGCAGATAGAGCATAGCATGACTGAATCACAATGCGGCAGTTGGGGCCCTGCCCTAGAAATTTCATTTTCATCTCAGCCTTGCTAAGGAAATGATTTCTTATTTCCCTTTCACTTCCTTCATTCCTTTACTCCAAAAGGGAAAATTTTATTATTTTTCCATGCCTTGGCCTCTATTTGAGCACCTTTTAATTTATTAATGAAATTACCAATTTCTTGTTCGCGAATAAATAAATAAAAAATAAAAAACGGATCTATGGTGGTTGTAGTCAAATGGGACTATGAAATCAACTACAATATTAAAATTCAAGATCGTCATTTTTGTTTCTAGACATGCAATTATTAAGCTTTAATGCTAACAACCCATCCTGCAAGAAGTTTAATAGTTAAGTTAATATGTCAAAGTCATGGAAGAATGTATCAAGAACACAATTACTCACACAAGTTGCAATAAAAACTAATCTTCAACAAAGAAATAAAAAACGAGTAAGTGGATAAAATATTGGGCTAGAAAATGATGGTTTTGTAACAATGGGGCTTGTTTGAGACCAATTCCCATTTATGAAAATTTCCATCCGCTTTTCTATTTTCCCACTCTTTTATCCCCTTATTTCCCCCCTTCTATAATTAACCAAATTCCCCTTTCTTTTTCCCCTGTAGTTTCTCTTTTTGGTTGCTTAGTCATTTTTTTCCCGAAAATGTCTTGCTACGCAGGTCGACGAATTCATGAGTTCACATTTTTATTCATTCTTTTATATCACGATTACGACCGATCACTTCCCCTTTCCACACCTAGACAATTTTTCGATCATGGATTCTCGCCGAGGTAGTCTATAAATTTCACTTCCATTGTTCCGTGACCTACAAACATCACTCTGGATTCTGCGATATGCAAATTTACTTCCGGACTCCCACATCATCCCCTCTTCTGTGTTACACATTTTTCACTGAAATGTTCTGATACATACAATTTTACCGTTGGGGCCTTACGTCTCCTCGGGAACCCTTGTCACCCTATTTTGAAGCTTGTCCGACCACTTTCCACACTTGGCCATTTCATGGAATCTCTTTCGCGGATCATCAGGTTGGTGGGTTCAGGAAATTTCCAATTCCTAGTCGTTGTTTCCTGTGCCCACCACCTTTAGAATTCTTTCCAAGTATATGCAATAAGTATAAAAATTCTCCATAAACATACAGAAAATATCTTGCCAGGAAATGGAATATCTATTACATATTTCAATATATTAGCCCTTCTTTTCCCTCTTCTATACTTAACCAAATTCTCGTTTCTTTTTCCCCTCTACTTTCTCTTTCTGGTTAGTTAGTCATTTTTCCAAAAATGTCTAATTGCACGGATTGATGGACTCACCGATTCACATTTGCACTCGTTCTTTTATATCATGACTTCAACCAACCACTTCCCATTCCATACCTAGCCACTTTTCAAATCGTTAATTCCCGAGAAGGCGGGCTCTACATTTCACTTCCATTGTTCTGTGACCTTCAAAAAACACCCAAACTTCCACGATATACAAATTTACTGTCAAATCTCCCACATCATACCCTCTTCCGTGATACACAGTTTTCACTCAAAAGTTCTAAGACCTGGAATTTGACCTTCGGGTCCTCACGTCTCTTGGGGAACTATTTTCATCCCATTTTGAAGCTCGTGCATCCACTTTCCATACTTGGCCATTTCTTGGAATCTATTTCGCAGAACGTCGGGTTGGCGGGTTTACGAAATCTCCAATTCCTAATCAATGTTTCTTGTCCCCACCACCTTCACACTTATTTCCAAGTATTCAATAACTCAGTTTTAATTCTAACAACTCACCATGCCTCCAGGAGATAGTCATACTAACTGTCCCTACACAACTTGTCGAGAAACATGCAGAAAATATCTTGTTAGATAATGGGATATCTATTACAAATATCAATATATTACTATTCCATACTTATCAACTTTTTCTCTTGTGGGTTCCCAGATAGGTGGAGTTCACTTCCAGTGTTCCTTGACCTGCAAACAACACCCTAGCTTCCATGATATGCAAATTGACTTCCGGACTCCCACATCATCCCCTCTTTCGTGTTACACATTTTGCAATCAAAAATTTTTATGCATACAATTTGACTGTCAAAGCCTCACGTCTCCTCGGGAACCCTTGTCACCCTATTTTGAAGCCCGTCTAACCGCTTTCTACACTTTGGCAATTTCTTGGAATCTCATTCATGGATCGTCGAGTTGGTGGGTTCAGGAAATTTTCAATTCCTAGTCAATGTTTCCTGTGCCCACCACCTTCACACTTATTTCCAAGTATATGCAATAAGTATATAACTTCTCCAGAAACATGCATAAAATATCTTACCATAAAATGGGATATCTATTACAAATTTGAATATATTATCCCTTCTTTTCCCTCTTCTATACTTAACCAAATTCATGTTTCTCTTTCCCCTCTACTTTCTCTTTCTCGTTACTTAGACGTTTTTTTTTAAATGTCTAGTTGCGCAGGTTGGCGGACTCACCGCTTCAAATTTTCACTCGTTCTTTTATATCGCGACTCCAACCAACCAATTCTTCATTCCATACCTAGCCACTTTTCCGATGACAGATTCCCAGGCACGTGGGCTCTAGATTTCACTTCCATTGTTTCCTGACCTACAAACAATACCCTGACTTCCGCAATATACAAATTTACAACAGAACACTCACATCATTCCCTCTTTCGTGTTACACAGTTTTCACTCAAAAGTTCTGAGACCTACAATTTGACCATCATGTCCTCACGTCTCCTGTGGAAATATTGTCACCCCATTTTGAATCTCGTTCGTCTGCTTTCCATACTTCTCCATTTCTTCGAATCTATTTCGCGGATCATCGGGTTGGCGGGTTCACGAAATATCCATATCCTAATTGTTGTTTCTTATGCCCGCCACCTATGCACTTCTTTCCAAGTATGCAATAATTGAGGTTTAATGATGACAACTCATGATGCCTCGAGGAGACCATCATAATAACTGTCCCTACACAACCTGTCCAGAAACATGCAGAAAATATCCTTCTCAGGTAATGGGATATCTATTACAAATATCAATATATTAGAGAAAATGAATTCCACCGACCATTTCCCTATTCCATACTTACCGAATTTTTCTCTTGCAGGTTCCCAGACAGGTGGGTTCAAGATTTCTCTTGCATTGTTCCGTGACCTCCAAACAACACCTGAAATTCCGCAATATACATGCAGAAAATATCTTTCCACGTAATGGGATATCCATTAAAAATTTCAATATATTAGTGAAAACAAGTCTGACCGACCATTTCCCTATTCCATACTTAGCCACTTTTTTCAATTGCGGATTCCCAAATAGTCAGGCTCAAGATTTCCCTTCCATTGTTTCGCGACCTACAAACAACACCTAAAATTCCGCAAATATACAAATCAATTGTTGGACTTCTCCATCATGCACTCTTCCCTTTTATGCCTTTTACAGTCAAAATTTACGAGACATACAATTTGACTATTGAGCCCTCACCTCTCCTCTGTATCCCTTGCAACCCTAATTTCAAGCCCATCTGACTGCTTTTCATACATACATATATATATATATAAGAGTCGTATTTATAATAAAAAATATTGTTTATAAAAACATTATTATATGTGTGTGTGTGTGTGTGTAAGGTCTTATTTCTATGTGTGAAATTAGGACATCTCCCATTAATACGCATTAAACCAAGATTTCTGGAGGGTTATATTATCCCTTCTGAGTGTTAATTTCAAACATCAGGGAATGTCATCCACGCCTCGTTGGGTTGGACTGTTCATGAAATATTGAATCCTTAATTCCGAAAATGAGTCTGACTGTTCACGAAATATTCAATCCTTAATTCCATATGTATCTGCTTTCCCAAAATTCCACAAATATACAAACCGGTCATTGAAGTCCCCCATCATGCCCTCTTTTGTTTTACGCATTTTTCAATAAAACATTCTGAAACATACAACTTGACCATCGGACACTCACCTCTCTTGAGTATCCCCTATAACCCTATTTTGAAGCTCATCCGACCACTTTTCATACCTAGCCATTCCTTACTTTCTCTTCCCCGTCTCCTTCACCTTCGCACTTGTTTATAATAAAAAAATTGTTTATAAAAACATATATATATATATATGAGGTCTTATTTCTAAATATGCAATTAGTAAGCTTTAATGCTAACAACTCATCATGTAGGAACCATATATATTTCCAGTGATGAGCGAAAGGCTCGAGGAGATCTCCCATTAATACGCATTAAACAAAGAATTGTGGAGGGTTATATTATCCCTTTCGAGTGTTAATTTCAAACATCATGGAATTTCGTTCGAACGTCGTCGGATTGGCGTGTTCACGAAACCTCCAATCCTTAATTGCTCTTCATCGTACCCGCCACCTTCTCACTTCTAAGTATGCAATAAGTAATCTTTATTGTTAACATCTCATCATGCAACACCCATAGAGATTGTCATTAATGAGAAAAAGGCTCGAGGATATTTCCCATTCACACACATTGAACCAACATTTGTGGAGGGTTATATTATCCCCTCCAACTGTTTATTTCAAGCATTGTCCAGAGAAAACAGACGCTCTCATGAACTTATGGCACCATCTCGACAACAACTCTGTGGAGATACAATGAACATCTCCGGGCGTGAGGACCAGAACTTCAAGTGGTCCAGAGAATATTCTTACTAATCATCCCCTTCCACCCAGAAAGAAATAATTTGGACCTCTGGGATTTCTTGTGCAGGTTGTGTCCCTGAAGGTTTTGACTGTAAGGAGCTGGTCTCTTGGTGTGCCAATAAATATATTTCAGGTCAAATACTTATTCCACTATGGGACCACTCTTCTGTTTATTTTTCACCTTAGGTCTTCTGCCATATGTTAATATTGTCGGAGCTAACATCGAACTTCAGAGGAGAAGACTCCAAACAATTCCTAAGAAAGCATAATAATTGGTTGGACCTCTTGCCCAAGTTCCTGGAAGACCCGATGGCAGTTCCTGAAAATATCACAAACTTGCAAGTGAGTTCATTTAGAAATCCATTTTGGGAAATTACTTGGTTGTTTACAAGAATAACAGGACAGGAATCCACAACAACTATTTCCCACATGGTTCTTTATATTTTGTATTTCATAGTCAAGGAACAAGCCATTTTTTATTGGGGGAAGCTAATTTCCCATGAAATTTGTTCCCAATTGGCAAGATTCAAAAAGGAGAAGAAAATTTATATGTCATCCTACTTGGTTTTCATGATAACACATTGCTCACAGTTTCCAAAACTGTCTCTATCCAAGAAGGTAAACCGGGAATTCGACCCAGTAACCTTCTAGTACCCGACCTTGTGGAAGCACAAGGTGTCCCACTATTTGTATGAGTTTTTTAATGACTTTGTATCTGTTTTCAAAGTTCTATTATTAGGAAAAGATCAATAAGTAAGCTTTATTGCTAACATCTCATCATCCAGCACCCATAGAGATTGTCATTAATGAGCGAAAGGCTCGAGGAGATTTCCCATTCACATGCATTGAACCAATATTTGTGGAGGGTTATATTATCCCCTCCAACTATTTATTTCAAGCATCATCTGGAGAAAACAAACGTTCTCATAAACTTGTGGAACCATCTTGACAACAACTCTGTGGAGATACCATGAACATCTTCGGGTGCGAGGACCAGAACTTCCAGTGGTCCAAGGCATATTCTTACTACTCATTCCCTTCCATTGAGAAAGAAATAATTTGGACCTATGGGATTCCTCTTGCAGGTTGTGTCCCTAAATTTTTTGACTGTAAGGAGCTGGTCTCTTGGTGCCCCGATAAATATATTTCAGTACAAAGACTTATTCCACTGCGGGACCACTCTTTTGTTTCTTTTTCACGCCAGGTCTTCCTCCAGATGTTAATATTGTTGGAGCCAATATTGACATTCATAGGATAAGACTCCAAACAGTTCCTAAGAAAGAATAATAATGAGTTGGACCTCTTGCCCAAGTTCCTGTAAGACCCGATGGAAGTTCCTGAAGATATCACAAACTTGCAGGTAAGTTCATTTAGAAATCCATTCCAAGAAATTTCTTGGTTGTTTACAAGAATAATGGGACAGGAATCCACAACAACTATTTCCCACATGGTTCTTTATATTTTGTATTTCATAGTCAAAGAAAAAGCCATTTTTTATTGGGGGAAGCTAATTTCCCATGAAATTTGTTCCCAATTGTCATGATTCAAAAAGGAGAAGAAATTTTATATGTCATCCTACTTGGTTTTCATGATAACAAATTGCTCGCAGTTTCCAAAACTATCTCTGTCCAAGAAGGTAAACCAGTAATTCGACCCAGTAACCTTCTGGTACCCGACCTTATGGAAGCACAAGCCCTCCACCTACTTTTATGATTTTTTTAATGATTGTGTCTCTATTTTCAAAGTTCTATTATTAGGAGAAGATGCTCCCTGCATATATAACTAGGAAACCAAGTTTTTGGACAAGAAGGGGGCACTTGAAAAAATGGAGAATTATAGTGTGATTTTTGGCTCCAAGGAAAAACATGCTCTCCTTCCATGTCACATTACGGAAAAAATGTTTGTTACAGAAATAGCAAGGAAATACAACTATTGGTTGCATCTATTCCATGAGAAGAGAAAAAATTAGTTCATTCCTCTGACTTGGAAATTCGGGGACTTCATGTTTAGGAACGTCAACAAAATTGATGAATTTGCAACCCATTTCAACAACTTGAACCTAATTTATGTTGAAAGGCTAAGAGGGTTCGACCCTAACTGATTTTGTTTAGAACATTTACTTACAATTGGCCTCGACAATTCTTTTTTCCAGAGACACCTGAGGGAAAATAGAGACACTGACGACAACACTCCTGCTTCTGATGACGACAACCTAGACACATTGCAAAGAACCACTGAATTGTACAAGCAATAGTGAAAAGGCCTTGGTTAGAAGAGTGTTCAATCGTAGGATAGCACTCCCAAAAGTATGACATCCCAGAGCATCTTTGAAACGGCCCACCACAGTAAGAAAGAAACCTAAAATTCTTCAAACGGAGGAGGAGATAACCACCATCCTCACCCTAAAATTGATAGTTCTCACAATATTCTCCTGGAGAAGAATAGAAAAAACATTGTAGGGTAGGAGAAAGAGCCCAAAATTGAGAATGAGAACATGGAACTTGAGACTGATCTGGATAGCATATTTTACAACCTTGATCAGCCCGGAGATGTGATCCATTATAGTTTCCCAATGGACATAGATAATACCAAATTTTTTTACGAACATGAATCCTTAGTATTCCAGAGCATTGTTTTTTACAGTGAGTCTAAAAAATTAATTATTGAAAAGAGAGATGTAAAAAATAAGAAAGGGAAATCTCGTTCACAGATTAACCTTGCAAACATGCGGCCATCCCAAATCTCTTGACTTCACAGAGAAACTGGAGATTCTCTTGATGATTCCATTGGAGGAATTGAGGCTGAGAATGCCAGACTGAAGGACCGAGTCAAGGAATTGGAGGAATCTTTGATTCCTGTGCCATTTCTTGTCAGTCCTTTAGCAATAGCCATGCCTGCCACCCCTATAGCCAAGTTAAAAGGATCCTCCAGCCTCCTCGCATCGTGTAGAGGATATGTGGATAATAATATCAAGAAAAGAATGGAATTGATTACTGAGGCCTGGGAAACATCACAAAGTATGGCTTCCCTTGGAAAAAGGGCACATACTTTGCTTGAACATTTGCAGGTGGATTTAAAAAATGAAGAATGTTTTTATTTAAACACGGTCATCCATTTTGGCACCCATGTCAAAAACATGATAGAAACGAGAAGAAGACAACAAGATCTCCCCTCCAAAAATTGGATCACTCAATTAAATGCATGCTAGAAAGAGAAAGTGAAGAACTTGCATCTCATTGTCCAATCATGTGAATAAGCCATATCAAAGAAAGAAAAATTATTCACAAAGTTGACCGGAATAGACTTATCTGGAAGGACCAACAAGGTCTAGGACCCCAATTTAATCATCAACTCCTTGCCCTTAACTAAGAAAGACTTCGATAAACAAGTTGATATTTTTAAGGCATTGTCTTTAGAAAAATTTTACAGCATCCTTGACTATGGTAAAGATGACGTGGACAACTAGCTAGTCGACTATTCGGTATAGAATGAAGAAATTGATCAGGCTCTGCGTAATATTTCTATCAATCTAAAGGAATTAGAAAAGGAACATTTCAACATAAAAATCTAGAATGATATCAACGTCGCCCCCTTAAGAAGCTACATTGAAGAATGGACCGAAAGGGAATTGAAGTAGGTCGTCGAAGAAAGGCAACAAGCAGTTGGCACGATTCAAGTGGTTGTCGACGAGGACAATAAAAATGCATCAACAAGAAAATAGAAAAAGGGGTGATATGTACCATCACTGTAAGTCTATACTGATCACATCCTTCTTTGTTTATCAATCCAGTTATTCCACCTTTTTAAATAGAAATGTCTAGCCAAAGACGGATACCTTCCAATTGCTTCTTTTCAAGTAATACAATCTATCGTCTCCCACTTCTTATTTATACAGTCCTATTTCTTGTACATATTTCTCTTATGGTCCACAGGAGCCCCAATCCCAGTCTATATGACAAACAAATTTAAATTTCTAGAAATATGTAACAGACAATATTATTTTTTGATATATTTCAAATAAAACTATTTTTTATCTTCTTTTATATTTATGTTCTCATAAATTTTTATCTTCAACTATGTTGAATGTCAATAAATCATGTTTATTTAACTTGAATGTAACTTTATATATGTCTTCTATGTTTTATCTTTTTCTCATGTGCATATCTTTTTCTCCTACTATGCATATAACTTTTTTTGTCCTGGCATATATAGAGACATACAAGCCTGATGGTCTATGGAAATTGTACTTAACTCTAACCAGTTGAAAGTATACATTGAAGAGATAAAGCATGCAAGGTAGGAACAAAAATTTCAAACATAGCAAGTCACACTACTGAAAAGAACAGAAATTTTGAACATAGGAAGATGGATTATATAGTTTCAAAAAATAAATGGGACTCTAGAGGCCACGTGTCATTTACTGCATGGATACCACATGTGCTTCATGTTGCTTGCCACATATCCATTGTAGTTTCCATTTTCCTTCGTTATTTTTTCATCATCCCTATGCATTTATTCCCAATTCAACCCGTCAGGAACTACACTGCCATGCAACACTTGTTAATAAATGGGATAAAACTAAAAGAAAATGAAAAGAAATTAATCTTTGAACAATCCTTTTTAACCTTTTATTCACTGAAATGTGGGAAATATTTTTATTAGAATTTAAATATGTTATATTATTATATATTAATAGAATAAATTAATTTGATAATTAAATTAATTTATTTTTATATAATTTTAAAAATTGAATTTAATCAATTTTTTAAATACGATCAAAGCTCCTCTATAATCTAAGTTATATATCTATATGTTTTCTTATTATAATTTAAGTTTTATGTATATGGAAATCTTTTCCAAAATTTTATTTTTTTTAATTAATTAAATAAAAATTCTAAACTATTTTTATCTCTTTTTAAAGTAATTAAATCAAAATTCTAAACTATTATAAATTTTATTTTAATAGATGAAGAAAAAATTACTATCTAATTAAATTGCTCCTATATTAATATAATTATTAATAAATAAATTTAAAAAGAATGTGAATATTTAATTATATATCTATATTAAATTAATATAATATGTAAAGGCCATAGTGAATAATCATCAACAAGGAAGATGTAAGGAGAACTTAAGAGGGTAGCAGCATAAATAAGAGCTCAAAGAGTGCAACCTGCTCAAATTTTGGTGGAAAAAGGAATCAAGGAACTTGTCCACACTTAGCGAAGGTATCTTTTAAGCATGGTCATCTGCAGTTTGTATTTACAATGAGTAACAATACATAGAATCTATGTATAGATCACCCCTATGTAATTATCTTCTAAGTTGAATAAAATCTCCATTAAATGTTGAGTTTCCATTACTGAAATATATGTGTTCAATGTCATACGAATTCTTTTTGAGGCTATTGAGTGATTGTATGAGGGAATTTCTACTTTCTCTTGTTCTTAGTGGGTTTCTAATATCTCTTACTTAGAAAAGGATTTCAAAGTAATATGAGTTTTTATTTCTTTTTAGAATCAATCCTAGCCTAGTATATGTTCAGTCCCAATAGAAAAATTGACCATCCAAATGTAGGAATGAGATCAATGGCCATATGAAGATGGTTGTTTCAATCTTTCGATTCATTTATACTCTTGTTCCTTGATAACTTAGAAACTCCTTCCCTACTCAAGCCATTGGGAAACGGGTACATCGTAAGACCTGTTTAGACACTGCCAACCAAATCATGTGACCCCATTTCATTTCCCATCATATAGCCTTTGCATCCAACAACCTTTTATTTGGTTTAATGCCTTTGGTGGTGATATATTTGTTCTCTCTTCAACCTATGATATCTAAATCCATGGGTATTTCACTGTAAGTTGTTCATCATCCATTTAAACATTGTTAAATAAGAAATTGTGTTTCCATGGTTGCACAAATAAATAGTAGGAACCAATTCATGATTTATTCAGTGTCACACTGCATGGGTTAACCATAAAATGGACAAGGAATATGGTCGTTGGAAGACAATTAAATGTCTCTTAGTTTGTTAATCGAAGAGCATTTCACCTCTAAATTGTTTCCCTATGTTTGCATTTATTTATGGGTGTTCCTACTATACCATGGATTGAAGCATTCCTTTGGAGCAGAAATTATTGAATTCTATTACATTTTCAGTTGAGATTTTGTCGGTTACCCTACAAATAGAGGCATCGGTGTTAGTTCTAAGGAATATAGATCTCTACATCATCCTAAGATTAGAGATAAAGATTTATTTTCTGCAAAAGTATTCATATTGATGAAATATATGAGCCATTGGCCTACCATTTATAGATCATCTAGAGTTGGATGATATTCCATATACTTGGAGAAAACTTGCATGGTAAACACCCACAACTAGTACTGAAAGAGTGGACAAGAATTGTTTTCAATCCTACATAAAAGTAGAAGACCATCAGTGGTAGTGAATTCTCATGAAGAACATATCAAGGAAGACCCATAGGTCATATTTTATTGGTTGGAGAAAAGTATTGATACATTTTGGAATTGGTGGTCCACAACTATTCATAAATAAAGATAGGGAAGTAAACTCAACAAATATTGAGCATGAAAAAGATAAGGCACATTGAGAATAACCCCCATACAATGACTTAGGTAAAAATTGTTCTCTCTCTTCATCTTCTCATATTCATTTCAAAGTTGAAGAAAAACTTGAGATACCCATGTATGTTTGACAAATTAATGTTGAAGTCTTGAATAGTTGGTTGAAATAATTGGAATTTTACTTTGGTATTTATCAAACCAAAGAAATATATCACATTTCCTTTTCCCATTTGAATATGACTAGACATGCCCTGTTGTGTTGGGAGAGTTATGTGGATGCACTGAGGATAGGCAAGAATCCCATGGTTACAAAATGGAAGGAATTCAACACATTTTTGAAGTCACAATTGTATCCCATAGGCTACGAAGAGGAGAATCTATTGAATTGGTAGTACCTTCAGTAAGAGCAAGGACAAGGAGTGTGATAATACGCTTTTGAGTTCAATTGGTAGACCGTCAGGTTGGGTATCTCTTTGGAAGAGCCAATAGTGTTGGTGAAGTACCTTCGAGGACTTTTCATGATTTAAAAATCGTAGATGAGGCAAGAAAGAAGCCTCTCTATATTGATTTGGACTATGAGAAGGGGCAGCAACACATGATCCAAGAATAAACCAACAAGAAAAGAGACAAGAAGATAGAAGCCATAGTCGAGAAAATGAAGGGTCCTAATAGGCATTACAAACATTGTGATATGAATGGGAACACAAAAGAATTATTGGACACTTCAACTAAAATTACATCCAAAATGGTCAATGTCCAAGGGGAAGGAAAAGGAAGCCACCAAGACAAAATAAGAAGTGGTAGAAAGTACCTTTGATCTGGAGAAAGGAACAATTTGAACCACATTAAAGTAGCCAAAGGTGGGTGGATATAGACATGCACTATTCCAAATCAAAGTTCAAGAGAAAAAACAAAAGGTAAATTTTATGTTTGACAATGGTTCTCAATGTAATCTATTTTTTGAAACATTAGTTGATGAGCCTATACTAGAAACTTATGATCTAGTGTAGCTAAGTTCCCTATAATGGTTGCGATGAAAATATATTATGAGAATCAATTGGAGGTCTAAAATCAATTTTTCCATTAATGCTAGTTATGTTGATGAAGAAGAATGTGGAGTTGCACCATTGGATTCCTGTGGAGTGATGTTTGGTAGCCAATATTTGTGGGATAGGGATGATACCTTCTACAAGAGAGAAACAAAATACCACTTGGTCAAGAGGGGAAAGACATACTTCATCAAAGAACATTATGTTTGTGTGTGCGTGTGTGTGTGTGTGTGTGTGTGAGAGAGAGAGAGAGAGAGAATAACTCCTCTAGAAACAAAACAAGGGAAGACAACCAAGAATCAAACCAACTGAATCAACAATGGAATGGTGGATATAGAGAGGAAAATGAAGGTGTTATGCTTCTAAATCCTTAATGGTCAAGATTTTGGGGAGCAAATGCCTACAAATGGGAAGGTGTGATCCAAATTGGATCCTCTTGTAAGCTTTTTATAAACATGTAATGTTTCTTTTTTAATTATTTTGTCTTTTTTTTGGAAACATTGGAAGCATAAACAAACCATTTCATGTATGTTTTTTTTAATTATTTTAGCTTTCCTAGATGTTTCCAACATTTACTACCATAGATTATCACAATATCCCCTTGTTCAACATTTTTGTTTTGGATATGCCTATCATGTAATGCCTTTTAGCGTTATTTCTAAACTATTTGATGGTACCCTACTAAGAACTTGTGTTCTTCAAACTATGCTATCATATCCAACCTATCCTATAACATATGTGTATCTCACATCTACATAATAATGGCTACCCACAAGTTCAAGATTAAATATGATAGTCTCATCACAACCTCTTTTTCATACACCACATTAAATAAAATGTTCTTAGTCAATGTTTTGCACATAGTCCTAGAGGCCTACAGAAATGTCAAGATTATATCATCATAATCATCTTGATTAATTAATCACCCCTTACTCAAAATGTGTTCCAAATTCATATTAAATTATTATATCATGCTATTAGTGTGTATATGATATGGCATAGTCTTATGGTGATGGATCATGAATTCCTTTACTAGCATAGCTACAAAACCACCAATAAAATGTTGATTCTAATTGATACTCAAGCTACATGAGCATTCAAACCTTTTGACAATATCATCAAAAATTGATTGCACAATTGTCTCCATTGAGAAATTTCAATCTATCTTAAACCCATCTTAAACTAGATCTGTCAAATGACGCAGACCTGTACTCCACCGAGCACGTCCGCTTCTACCAGGACCTTCTTCTTCCTTCGGCCTGAAGAGTTAAAATACTCTACAACTCCCTTGTCGAAAGTTTTCTGCACCCACAGAATGCTCTTGGTGATCTCCCTTTATCCTATCGGGAAATCGGACCTCGCGTGGTCGCGAGTCCTGCGCTCGGGTCTCACAATCCCCGAACCCGATATAATACTCACCCATGTTTTCCTTCACTCCTTGTCGGAAATGATCCCATCCGGAAATCGGCCTCCATGAGGTTGTAAACCTCTTGCCTTGCGAATCCCCGATTCTCGATCTCCGATGCCACTTGGCGTCCACCCCACGGCAAGGCTTAGCCTTCCGACACCTGTCCTCCACCACATGCCTTAACCCTGTCGGGAAATCGCGTATCGGGATATCGCGATTCCCGTGGTCGAAGTTCACGGGACTTGCAAATACCCGAACTCCGATCTATCAACACCTATCCTCCACTCAGCGTTGTGGCTGCGTGGTTATCGTGTTTCAGAGTTTCGCGATTCCTCCGGCAGCGATACTCACAACACCGAGAATCCCGAATGGCCGAACCCCGATGCACGTGTGACCTCTGTCCCCATGTCACCGCTTCTTGTTCCACTCTATCGGTTATCGCAAAATCATGGTTTCTCCTGCAGCGATTCCGTTGTATGCGAGAACCCTGAAATGCCGAACTCCGACTCCCCAGGATCTCGCGCCACGTGTCCCTGCTATGATCAACGATCCTGATCCTCTCGGGAATTATCTAATCGTGAGTTCATGCACAAGACTCTTGGCTCCAGAAGTTATGATTCTCCGATGAACCGGGCTCCATTGACTCCCCTGCTCCCTTGACGCGTGTCTAGCCGAGATCAACGGCTGAGATCTTTTCAGGAATTCACGGATCGCGATTCCTTTCTACCAGAGTTCCACGCCCACAGAACCCCCCGATATCCCGAACTCTGAATCTCCGGGATCTTCCTCTGCTCCTTCGGGCTTAAACCCTGCGCAACTTTTCCGAGATCTAACGGCTGTCGGAACTTTGCAATTTCCTCGATGAATCCTGACCGTCGATTCCTCCTCCTCAAGGATTTCTTGAGAATGACTAAGTGCTCCTTCCCAAGACTTGCTCTCCAAGCCTGCGCTTGAATTTCCTACTCGAACCTTCCTCGATACAAACCTCATGTCGCTCCCTTTCAACGATATCACAAAGGTGCTAAACCTCCTGAGCTTTTCCACTCTGATTCCTTCAGAGGAACTTACGCGCACTCCTCGCGCCCGACGTTCAACAACTTCCCAAGTGTTGAATCCTTCAGACTCTGCGCACTTCCTGCAGTAGGAGTCTTTTAACTTCCTTTGCTCAGATTCATGACTGAGGCATTTTTATCTAGCCTCTGCACTCCTTGCACGGCTTCCACAACCCAAATCAACTTCTGGGTGAATGAGAACAAAAGTTAACCTACTGAGCCTTCATCGACGCACTCCTTGCGGATGAATTCAACTGCACACCTTGCAGGAATCTCCTGGCTCAGATAGATAAACAATTGAAACTCATTCCATCTCTCCTATTGACTTCAGTTTCCAACATGAAATCACATGCACAGCATATACAAAGAAAATGCATAACCAGAATGCAAACATTCATAAGCACATGAACAATATACATAGAGAAACAACACCAACCATGAATTTGAATCAGAACTCTCTTCTATTAATTCAAATGCCTATACATGGGTGTTATTCACACAGTATTCTCTGCTTGCTCTTCTCTTCTCCTAAATTCTTGATAATTTACAACAATACAAAGGAGGGTGTCTATATCCGTTTTCCCTCTCGAACTCTAAACTATCAAATCTGGAAAATAAAATCCTATCTACCTGCATTAAATCTATTAAATGCCTCCTATCTATTTCAGACAAGAGCGTAAGGCTCGAGGTCTAATAAAATACAATAGGCACTCCTTCATAAATGTTTCATTGAAGGATATGGTGCTTCATTAAAGACTTGCGCTACAATCCCAAAGCACTTCCAAAATTTGGGTTTGTTATCCAACTGATCTCCGTGTGATGTGCTGGCTCGCTTGATGAGTTGGCGATGCTCCTGCATCATACTCCTCGGCTTGAAAACTTTCATGGGATCCTGTCCATGAGCTCCTGCATGGTCTGTCCATGCTTCTGAATCTCCACTTCTGTCTCCCAGCTAGCATCTTCCACTGGATGATTTTTCCATTTGACAAGATATTCAAAATACTGCTTCCATTTGGTCTTTTTGCTCACTCTCTTGTCAAGTACGTGCTCCATCTGTGCCTTCTCTGCAATCGACATCTTCTTCTACCACTGAATTTCTGGCTGTTCATCACTCTCAGCTCCTGCTTCTCCTGCCCTGTATGGGTATAAATCTGAAATGTTAAATATCAGAGATATCCCGATGTCATCCGGCAGCTCAATTTCATAAGCATTCTCTCTGAATTTCTTGAGGACCTTGCATAGCCCAATTTTCTTCATTTTTAATTTGTTGTATGTTCCCCTTGGGAACCTTTCTTTCCTCAGATGTGCCAGAACCAGATCGCCAACCTCAAATTGAAGTTGTCTCCAATGTTGATCCGCTCTGCGCTTGTACTCCTGGTTCGATTCTGTCAATTGCTGCTTCACCCTGCTGTGAAGTTCCTCCATCGCCTCTGCAAATTCTTCAGTGCTTGCGCTCTGAGTCATTATTTGTTCTGAATCCCTCAGCTCCGAAACACCTTTCGGATATCTACCGTATACTATCTCAAAAGGACTTTTCCCTGTGCTTCGATTCACCGAATCATTGTATGCGAACTCTGCCTACGGCAAAACATTGTCCCAACTACTATGGTGCTCTGTCACCAAGCTCCTCAACAAGTCTCCCAGACTTCTGTTGACCACTTTTGTCTGCCCATCTTTCTGTGGATGATAGGTAGAACTGAACATTAAGTTAGTTCCCATCTTCTTCCAGAGTGTCCTCCAAAATTTTCCAATGAATTTGGTATCCCTGTCCGAAACTATGCTTTTCGACAGTCCATGAAGTCTAACAACCTCCTTGAAAAATAAATTTGCGATGTGAGTCGCATCACTGGTCTTCTGACACAGAATAAAATGTGCCATATTTGAAAACCTATCAACTACCACAAAGATGGAATCATGTCCTCTTTGTGTCCTCGGCAATCCTAGGACGAAATCCATGTTGATCACCTCCCATGGCCTTTCCGGTATGGGCAATGGCTGATAAAGACCTGCATTTTGCTTTCTTCCCTTAGAATGTTGGCAAATTCTACATCTGTCAACAAATCTTTTAACTTCTGACCGCATCCCTAGCCAAAAGTATGACTCGCTCAGCTTCGTGAATGTTTTGTCATGGCCAAAGTTCCCTGCTAAGCCTCCATTGTGCTTCTCTTTTAACAAGTTCTCCCTCATGGAGCAATTTGGAATACATAATTGATTTCCTCTTAACAACAGTACATCTTGGATCATGTAATCTATCCACTGACTTATGTCTCTGAGAACTGGGTTCTCAGCTGCTCCATACGCCTCTGAAAAATATGCATCACCTGCGTACATCTCCCTGAGATCATCAAAGCCTAAAGTCTTGACTTTGAACTCCTGCAATAGAAAACATTTCCTGCTCAAAGCATCAGCCACTTTGTTAGCAGTACCTGAAATATGTTTGATAAAAAATGTAAAATTTTGCATGTATTCTACCCATTTAACATGCCTCTGATTTAATTTCTCCTGCTGAGTTACACACTGCAATGCATGATTATCACTATATAAAATGAATTCCCTTGGAATCAAATAGTGTCTCCATTTTTTCAATGCCTGTATGATGGCATAAAATTCTTTGTCATATGTGGATTATTTTTTTTTTGTCTCATTCAGCTTCTCGCTGAAATAAGAAATTGGTCTGTCATCCTGACTCAAGACCGCTCCTATGGCAAAGCCACTCACATCATATTTCACCTGGAACGTCTTTCGAAAATCCGGCAACACCAACACCGGTTGCTCTGTGATCTTACGCTTCAACAGATTGAAGCTTTTCTCAGCCTCTTTAGTCCAATGAAAAGATTTATGTCTTTTCCTGACTGTGTCCATCATCGCTACGCTGATTCCGCTAAAATTTCAGATGAATTTCCTGTAGAAACTCGCCAGTCCATGGAAACTTCTCACCTCAAAAACATTTCTTGGTGATGGCCAATTCTTTATTACATCCACCTTACTTGGATCCATCTTCAATTCATTTTCCGATATGACAAACCCCAAGTAAATGAGTTTTGTCTTCATAAATGAAGATTTTCTCATATTGATCAACAACTTCTCTTGTTGTAGCTTCCTCATTACTGTAGCTAAATGCTTCAGATGTTCTTCTTTCATTTTGCTGAAAATCAATATGTCATCTAGATAAACAATGACAAACTTACCAATGAATTCCATCAGCACTTTGTTCATTAACCTCATGAATGTACTTGGCGCATTCGTCAAGCCAAATGGCATGACCAGCCATTCATACAACCCTTCGTTGGTCTTGAAGGCTGTCTTCCATTCATCGCCTTCCCTCATACGAATTTGATGGTATCCGCTTTTCAAATCAACCTTTGAAAAAAAATTGTCTCCACTTAAACAGTCCATCAAGTCATCCATTCTTGGCAATGGGAACCTATACCTGATGGTGATATTGTTAATGGCTCTGGAAACGGTGCACATTCTCCAGCCTCCATCTTTATTTGGGCTGAGTACCATTGGAACAGCACACGGACTCAAACTTTCCCTGACCAATCCCTTGTCCAATAACTCCTGGACCTGCTTCTTAACCTCCTCATTCTCCTGAGGCGTCAACCTGTACGCGGCCTTATTTGGAAAACTAGCTCCCGGTACAAGGTCTATGTGGTGACTTATGCTCCTCATTGGCGGAAATGAATGAGGTAATTCGTCTACCACAATATCAGCGAACTCCTCCAGTAGTTCCTGAATTTCTTCCGGCAAATCGTCCACTCTTGTGCTGGTAAAAATGATTTTGTGTTTTCTGACCACAAAGAATTGTGGATCTTCTTTCTTCTTAACTTCTGTAAGAAGCTCCTTCCCACTCATGAGAATTACCCTGTTGTTCACTTCCGGCTTCACCTCCTTATCTTTTATTGGAAGTAACATATGTGTTCTCCCATTCTTCTCCAGGATATATGTATTCATTTTCCCATCATGAATTACATTCCTGTCATATTGCCATGGTCTGCCTAGCAATAAATGACATACATCCATAGGAATAACATCACAAAGTATTTTATAATTGTATCCTCCTATCTTGATGTCAACTAAGCACTGTTTAGTGACACTTACCTGATGCCCCTTCTGTAGCCATGACACTTTGTATGGACTCGGGTGATCAGTTGTCTCCAATTCCAATTTCTCCACCATCTCGGTTGAAACGAGATTATCTATACTACCACTGTCAATGATAACTTTGCATTTCCTGTCTTTGGTCTTGCATGCAGTTCTGAACAGTCTGCTTCTTTGACCTGTGTCCTCCACCTCCTTCTCGGGTGTTAAGAGAACTTTACGCATCATCAGCGACCTTTCGTCTTCTGCGTCTTCTGCTTCAGCAGCTCGCCTCTATGCCTCGGCGATGTGAGCTTCTCCTCCATCCTTCTTCCTATCTGGACAGTCAACTGCCTTGTGTCCATTCTTTCCACAAGTGTAGCATGTGATGACTCCACGCCGTCCTCTTCCTCTACCTCGGGTACGAGGAAAAGTACTTGCGTCAGCATAATCTCCTCTCTACTCATTATGCTTCCCTCTCTGTTCAGCATGCTGGCCTCGCTGTGAGCTTCCGCCTCTTTCTGTTCTTGTTTGTGGCTTTTTCCAGTCGTCCTTGGATTTCTGGAATTTTTCTTGGGTAACTGATTTACCCTTGGGCTGACTTCTTCCTCGACCTCGCTGTCCTAGCTTATGGCTCAGCTTCTCCTCAGCTTTCAACACCATCTGATACGCATCCTCCACCGTTCTGATGGTTGTCATACTCATCTCATCCTGGATATCATATCTTAAGCCATTCATATACCTGGCAACTTTTTAATCATCACTCTCCCAATGACCTGCTATGATATTGAGCTTGTAAAATTCCTCGGTATACTCCTTCACTGTCATCAACTTCTGTCTCAGGTTCTGCATTCTCCTGAACAGTGTGATTTGATAATCCCTTGGGATGAATTTTGCTTTCAACTTCGCTATCATTCGATCCCAGCTTTTAATCTTTTTCTTCCCTTTGGAATGTCTGTCTGCCTGAAGCTCGTCCCACCATAATGTTGCGTGTCCCTTCAATTTGGTAACAGCATGCCTAACCTTTTTATCCTCTTTGATATCTTCGTAATCGAAGTAGGTTTCAAGATCTCTAATCCAATCCAACATCTCTTCTGCATCCAGACTTCCTTCATAAGTTGGAATGTCCATTTTTGTCTTTGAGCTCATCCGAGCGATAGCCTTAATTAACCGCTCATTGGCTGCATCTTCAGCTGCAACTTCTCCTTGTTGTTCATCTTCAACTTCGCCTTCAGAGTCACTTAGATCTCCAGCATTTGCTGTGCATCTCTGCGCTGCTTCCATATCTTCCAATCTTGCTCTGAGATCGTGTATCTGCCTCTCCATCTCTGGATTCCCTGTCGGCCTACCTCTTCTTCGCACATCCCTGTCCTCTGGATCAGGCGATTGCCTTTCTCTTCTGGGAAGCATGATGGATTCTTCTCCTCTGCTATGGAAAGCAAAGAATTTCCCGCTCTGATACCACTCTGACACAGACTTGTACTCCACCGAGCACATCCGCTTCTACCAGGACCTACTTCTTCCTTCGGCCCGAAGAGTTAAAATACTCTACAACTCCCTTGTCAGAAGTTTTCTGCACCCACAGAATGCTCTTGGTGATCTCCCTTTATCCTATCGGGAAATCGTACCTCGCATGGTCGCGAGTCCTGCGCTCGGGTCTCACAATCCCCGAACCTGATATAATACTCACCCACGTTTTCCTTCACTCCTTGTCGAAAATGATCCCGTCGGGAAATCAGCTTCCACGAGGTTGTAAACCGCTTGCCTTACGAATCCCCGATTCCCGATCTCCGATGCCACTTGGCGTCCACCCCACGACAAGGCATAGCCTTCCGACACCTGTCCTCCACCACAGGCCTTAACCCTGTTGGGAAATCGAATATCAGGATATCGCGATTCCCGTGGTCGAAGTTCACGGAACATGCAAATACCCGAACTCTGATCTATCAACACCTGTCCTCCACTTAATGTTGTGGATGCGTGGTTATCACGTTTCATAGTTTCGCGATTCCTCCGGCAGTGATACTCACAACACCGAGAATCCTAAATGGTCGAACCTCGATGCACATGTGACCTCTGTCCCCACGTCACCGCTTCCTGTTCCACTCTATCGGTTATCGTGAAATCGCGGTTTCTCCTATAGCGATTCCGTTGTATGCGAGAACCCCGAAATGCCAAACTCTGACTCCCCGGGATCTCGCGCCACGTGTCCTTGCTATGATCAATGATCCTGATCCTCTCTCGAATTCACTAATCGCGAGTTCATGCACAAGACTCTTGGCTCCAGAAGTTCTGATTCTCCGATGAACCGGGCTCCACTGACTCCCCTGCTCCTTTGACGCGTGTCTCGCCGAGATCAACGGCTGAGATATTTTCGAGAATTCGCGGATCGCAATTCCTTTCTACCAAAGTTCCACGCCCACAGAACCCCCCAATATCCCGAACTCTGAATCTCCGGGATCTTCCTCTGCTCCTTCGGGCTTAAACCCTACGCAACTTTTTCGAGATCTAACGGTTGTCGAAACTTCGCAATTTCCTCAACGAATCCTGACCGTCGATATCTCCTCCTCGAGGATTTCTTGAGAATGACTAAGTGCTCCTTCCCAAGACTTGCTCTCAAAGCCTGCACTTGAATTTCCTGCTCGAACCTTCCTCGATACAAACCTCCTGTTGCTCCCTTTCAACGATATCACAAAGGTGCTAAATGTAATGATCCCAAGCCAAATTATTTCTTGGAATCACTAACTACTACTAATTTATTGAGTTAT
>SNQJ01S0061961.1:23404-41637 GCA_010110895.2 Picea sitchensis | reverse complement strand
TTGGGTGTAACTCTTTGTATACTAATGTAATTTAGTGTATATATCTTTTCCATTTATTTTTATCTTCAACTTTCTTATCGAGTTTTCCCTTGGTTGACAGATGCCAATGGAGTCTTTGGTCTAGTCAGGATTCGTAGATGGGGCCAGTCGTCATACACGAAACTTGGCTTCCGCCGCTTGGGTTGTTTACTCAACCAAGGGTCTACTGGTGTCTTCAGGTGGAATATTCCTAGGGCCATCCATGAATAATGTGGACGAATATAGTTTCATTATATCACTTTTGCATGATGCCATTTTTATAGGTTCGCCTGGACTCCCAATTAGTAGTATGTCAATTGAACGGTAGTTACTGTGTGCGTGACCCTACTCTACTTCGACGGTTCCTGTGGGTACGAATTTTGGAAAAACAGTTTGATTTTATTACTTATCATCACATACCTAGAAGTTCTAATTATGTATCTGATGCATATGCTAATTTTGTTTTAGATTGGTATTTTTCACATAACTAAAGAAAAGAAAACATGTTCATCAATGTACACATTGTAACATAAGTTAAGTCGAAGAACCGTGTTTTTATATATATTTCAAAAAACACAAATATGATGTTTATAGTACAAAATTGGGGCTAACACCCTCAATATACATATACAGCCGATCATACAATAGTCATTACATCTACACATGTGGTGCCATATGAGTGTCATGATAGCATACTACGGATTTTGTGAGACGTCGAAAGAGTCATAACCAAGCATGGGGAACACCTACAACCTGTCCCTGCATAGCCTCCAGAAGATCCTCCATATGAACCATATGAATCCTCTGTGTCAAACGAGACATGTTTCCCTGCACGTTTTCAAGGACTCTCTTTGCATCCCCTCCCTACTGCCTCATCTCCCTAGTGCCTCCGATGATGTCGTGGAAGTTCGTCCAGCTGTCATGGGCCTACGTCTGTGTCACATACATGTTTGATTAGTAATTAACATCATCTAAAAATATTTTTGTCTCCTTATACAAAGATAAAAAAAAATGAAATATTTAAAAAACTTTGACATACATATGTCTCCGTAGGTGGAACCTAGTGGTAATGGCATGTCAGGATCTCCTCTAAAGTCAATCTTTGCATAAGGGTAGTCATCCAGAGATATCACATGTCGTCTCCACCAGAAGAAGAATTCATCATTGTAGAGTATTGGCACCCTACCTCCCATTTGTCGCCTCATCACCTCGGTCCACTGTGCCATGGTTGGATCATGAGGTCCATGCATGATAATCTCAACTCTATGTCCCAAGCCTGAAACCCGCTCGAAGAAAAAGTTACAAACGATAGAAGCGAACCCAAAGTTCCTTTTATTACCTTGTTTGCATTCTATTAGTTGGCTCTTCATGTTGGCTAGCAGTGAGGTGCACCAATCACACAGGTCTCAAGCACTCCACTGAGTACAATATAAGTGGCATCAATGCCTGGTGCAAAGAGGTTAATCTTGTGATCTGTGTCAAAACGAGGACAACAATTTTGAGACTGAGATTGTTTATCGCTTTAATTGGGAGTTGGCTCCCAACCTTCTCGATCCCTGCAATGAAATGGGTGGCTATGTATTCCTCTATTTTCATGCCACTCTCATATCTCCAGTCTTTTAGGTTGACCACCTCACCCCAACGTGACAATATTTTCAAGAAATAGATGTCCTCGACTTAAATCCTTAATGGTTGTCCATCAAGGTTGAAGCTCTCACTATCTCAATCCTAGTAGTCCACAAGAAGTTGTATCAATCTCACTTGGGCCCTCATACCTTTGAGATCCTAAAACTTATATATCCCACATATTTTTAAGGCCATTTGAGCCCCTGTATCTCTCTCCCTGTAGCATTCACCTCCTCATGCTCTCTTTCTCTCCACTCTAGCACCATCATGCAAGAGCCAAACCCTTTTTTGAGTTAGCAACCTTTAAAAAAAATTATCCATGGACATGCACACAAGATGTAGTGTACGCAATCGTGTATAGGGTTGCTTATATGCTGGCTATTTTTCAAACAACCGCGTATAAGCATGTGTATACACAACCCGATAAACTGTAGCCTGTATACACCTAATTTTTCAAATTGCGCCCTAAATAACTTAAAAAATGAAACCTATTTACAAAATTTAATCCATTAAAATGAAAGAGGAGAGAAATATGAGTTACTTGGTCCAGATGGTCATTGATTTCATCACTCGTAGCTCCCGCAATCACCAGTTAAAGTTCAGAGGCAATTTGGTCCAAAATCCACTATTTGGGTAAAAAAATACAAATGGTATAGAAAATTTTGTTTTTTTACTATTTATAGCAAATTTTTACCTACTTTGCATAGTTTTGTCCAATATTTTGTCTTAATGGACTAATACGACAGTGGATGGAGTTGGTTTTTGTAGTTCTATCCAGGGATTCTTGCGGTTTTCAGTGCCATGGCGTTCATTCGTAACTTTGGACATGTATTTTTGTTACCCAACATATAGGATAGGTATCCAATCCATCATGCACACTTGCACCGTCCTATGACTGTCACTCATATTCCTTAGGAACGAACCCGTTTTATAGTGACACAGAACCTTCTATCTACAACTAGAAGTGTCATTATCGAATGGTAGAAACATGGATACCCTAGTTAGATCCCGCTTCATTTGGTGCCCATCCAGAGATTTTTTTCCATAGGACAGAGAGTCCCTTACAGCTAATACATGAATTTATGTTGAACCTCATTTCTTACTCATAAATGTGCTAACCTATACCTAGAGGACTCCCAAGTGAGTTTGATTTAATCTCTTTTTCGACTCGTTTCAAAAAGTGAAAAAAATTCCGAGGAAACTTGTCTCTTTCACACTTGTAAATGGGATTTGAAAGGATGTCTATTTGGTGCAAGTTTATCCCTTTTTCAAACCAAGTAGACTAAGATTATGAAAAATGACATTTTTTGGCATTAAGTTGTAATTTCATCTCACTCTTTCTTGCAAGTATTGAGCCTATTGTCGGTTCTCACTTTTGCATTATAAGCCTCTCACCTCAACAGTTTTCATCATCAACCAAGAACAACCTTGTTTATATCCTTTACAGTTTGACACCCTATACCCAGGAGGAAACATTCCCCTAAGTGTCCATCTCCTGCATGCACCTCCTTGCATTGAGCATAGGTATGTTCCATTGATGGAACTAGTTTTTCTTACTTGCGACACTTGTTTCCTCCTCTGTATCATAGCATTCATTTGACTATGAAAAAACAAAAAAATATGGGCGGGAAGGGAATATTATCTTATATTGGCAACAATCATGTCGCCTTTGAACATAGTACACAATTTTTGAGTCTAATTGTCATCAAAATTTTGGGTTTAGCATGACCTTAGGAAGTTGAGCTCGTTACAAAGAGTTTACTCCCCTGACTGGTTACTCTTCCATTCCCTATGGAGAGTTTGATTGATGCCTCCTTCATATCAAAGTTTCATCATTGAGTCTATGCTGCCAGAGTCTTCCATATTTCTCATGCTCTTGTTCAAAGGATGTCTATCAACCTGTGTCGGCCATTCCTCATAACTCTTGACTTTGCATTTCAGCCATACCCTCAGTGTGTCTCATAATCACATGAATTTGTAGTCCTATTGTGCACCCTGGTCCTACTTTACTCATTGGTAGGTAATCTTGAACCCAACAATCGACATTTCATCAATGGTCGTTGACTGGCTGGTTTCCTTTATGTTTGACGGCAAGACATATGTTCACACATTGGGATTCATGTAGTGTCTTGGATTCCATTAGCCCTATTGGTGGTTTCCTCGCCTTTGTCAGTCCTTTTCCTTATTGGTTGTTATTCAGAGGGTCGTTTCCATGTACTGCTTACATTTGGCACACATGAAAGACACACAGGGTCGTTGGTTCGTGAACATGTTCTTCGTCCGATTTCCTCCAAATCATCAAGCTCCTACTTTGTACCTCGTGTTGAATGATGAGAGATGTCTTAATCCTCTCCTTTCAGTGGGTCTTCTTCCATCAAATTCAACTCATATATTCTAGAGACGAGATCTAGAGTCCTATGAGTACCTAGAGGCTTGCAGTCATTAGTGGCAGGTTCTCTCGCCATTGATAGTTGGGAATAAATCAATGTCTCCTGATCGATGGATTCTTCAAGTATTCGACCCCAACACTTCTATTCACACTTATAAGAATGTACTCAGTGCCTTGATACCTACTTTCATTATCGGTAGGTTGTCTTGTGTTTGTTAATGGTATACCTTAATGACATGTAATCAAACAAAGTCTTGTTGTGTTCAACCTCAACTCCTTTATTCACATGATGTAGACTTGCACATTTGGAAGATTGTGTAGAAAAATCGAAGACACCAGTTCGTAGTTGTCGCTTTCCTGAGATGTTTCTACCTTTCATTGGACCAATACCTATGTGACTTCAATGATCATGGGAGATCATATTGTACTCCATTGTATACACATATCTTCATATTGATTTTGAGATTGGTTTTATTGGGCCTTGTTCATGACTATGACAACCTTTGGCATGTAGCCACCTTTGCATTTCCTATTCATGGTCATGGACATATGTTTGGTATATTTTCACGTGGATTTGCAGTGTAATTCAAATTGGTAGCCATGTGTGCAAAGTCAATACAGATTGTAATAATCTCATGAGAAAATAGTTCTTCCAGTTGGGGTCCCCATTACTCCACTTTTGGGTCTTATACTGTATTTCTTCCATCGAAGATACTCCTCTGACCTCACACATTAGGGGGCGTTTGTTATAGAAAGATTTGTCTCACCCTATGAAAACTTGCACATAATGCATTTTTCCATTTCCCTATGCAGACTTGAAGTCTCTTTTTGCAAATCCCAGAGACAAAAACATGATTTTTCCACATATACACGCCGTACCTATTGTACAACATGTGTATACACAGTTTGCACCACTACAACCTGTGTACATCCGGTTTTGCGCTCAAAATTAAAAAATGGTGTCAGGTTTCCATGTCACGTCACGAGATCCATGATCCTTGACCTTCCATATACTGGAAAATTTCCGACTCGACCCTTCAGTTCCACTTAAAGGCTATAAATGGGCCAAATCCGAGCTCTGGAAAGGAGGAGAAGAATTCAAATTTGAGAGCAAAGTTTCTCTGAAGAAATTATTCACTTCATATTGAGTCTGCATCCCTTTTTCCTTTTAAGTCTGAACACATTGTTCAACCCCCAAGATCTTCCCTACATGATTTAGAACCTCATTGTCTCTCTTATATGAGCTTGCATTTGGTGGAGAATTGAAGTGGTGGAGGACCAACTGGAAGGGACTTATTTTCTCAGTTTTGAACCGTGCTGACATTGAAGTTTGTAATTCATTCACTTATGTTGATTACATTTTAATAGAAATATTAATTGCTCATCAAATTAATATCTTGCAAATATTTGAATTGTTACTCCATGGGCATATTTATTATGAATGTTGATGGATTATGCTATTGAATGTGTTAACATTATATATTATCACCATATGCTTGTGTTTCTTAGTTGTTGAAAACAAGTTGTAGGTGTATTGCTTTGATTCAAGTGCTCAATGGTGGACTTCATTGAACGCCTGTACGAGGTAGGCCTTTTATCTTGTCTTGCTAGTATATTTGTTTATATAGAATACTTAAGATTATAGTTGATTTCTGCAGTCATTTCATTCTGTTTTGGTTTACCCCTAGCCATAGAGAGATTTTCCTCGTAACAGTGTGTAGGGTTTATGATGTATTTTTGTTTCCAATCCCAATTGTTTAACCACTTCTTCTAAAATTATATTAGCTTGAGACCCGCTATCTAACAAAGTGTTGATCTTTTTATGTTTCATAATGACCCTTATATGAAACAATTTACTTCTTGAATCATAACCATCACCAATTTTACCTCACAAACCAATTGTTGTTACTTTAGTCTCATCACCTGAATTTGACCCCAAGTCTGTTGGTTGTGATGTTGTTGTAACTTTTTGCCTTCCCTTCGTTTCTTTGAACCACTTCGGTTTCTTGTCTGGGTGAAATTGCCAACAATGCTCTTCATTGTGCCCTTCTTTCTTACAATGTTTGAAAGAAGGAAAACCTCTTATATACTTCATAAGAGTTTCTTGTGTATGTAATGGAATATTTAACATCAAAGCCATCTTACAAAATTCATCTGTGTATTCTTGCACCGATTGTCCTTTTCTTAATTTAATTCTTTGCCATTAAATTAAAGGCTTCTCCTTATACACCAATGGATAGAATTGTTTTCTAAGTGAAAAAATAAAATCTTGCCATGATGGAAATACATTACCAATTTGTTGAGTACCATGTTGCAACTTCTCCCACCAGATGAGTGTTGTGCCTTCAAGACAAAGCAATGCCAATTTGATCTTGGTTGTCTCATCATTGATTTGTTGCACACTACAATATACCTCCATCTGTCTGACCCAGTTATCAAGCTTCTCAACATTGAATTCTCCATTATACATGGGAAACTCGAATTTCACATCAAGTTTAAGTAATGGCATGTCAAGCTTAGATTTATGGAAATGAGAATGTTTTCTTGCAGAAGTAGCGGTAGAAGTAGAACTTGAAATTGTACTTGAAGAAGAAGAAGATGGAGATGAAGGAAGTGAAGGAGGAGATTTTGGAGGGTCTTATCCCTCTTCACTTTTTTCTTGCTTTGAATATTCCCCTTGAACAAGTCTCTTCCATTCCAAGGTATTCATACAATACTTTTACCATCTCCAACATGGAAAACAAATTTCTTTGAAACTCTCTTTCTTGTTGAGAAAGTCCTTCTTCAGATGCAATATTCTCACTTTGAGATGTCCTTTTTCTTGATCCATCTCAGGATCTCCTTCTACAAGCTGTCCTTCACCATGCCTTAACTTTTCCTTGGTAATCATGCATACTCAAACAACCAACTGTCAACATGCTCTGATACCTCTTGATCCAAAATGATCTTTTAAATGACTATGGTAAAGTATGTTGCATAGAAAATTTTACCAATTAAGACTTTAAAGAATGAGAATGTTTAAAGAAAGAATTTGTAGCCAACATAAAGAAGTAATTGCAACAAACCATAAAAATAAACTAGCAATTGATAACAGAGTTTGGCTTTAACTCTTATCCTACGTCTTCGGGCCTTTGGTCTTCAGTGGAGAGGCCTTTTTTATTAAATATTCAATGCATCAAAATTACATCAAATATGGATCAATTGGATGTTTGATTGACTCATCTATGTTCTGATCTATCTCATAAACCCAATGCAACATACAACATCAAAAAATGTTGAGCGTAGCTCCCAAAAATGGCCTCCAAAGATTAGCTATCTCGTTGGATTCTCTATATAAAACTTATTGTTCTACATGCCTTTACATAATTTGATCTATGTGGCTCATTGGTAGATGTTTGGTTTAAAAAAAACGAGGTTGTGGGATCCCAACAACCCACCATTTTGGGCATAAAATATAGATAAAATATTAAAAGAAATCGAATTATGGTTTTAAAATAACCATATTCCTAACTCTTCGATCCACTTTCAAACTATAATATGACAACATGACCTTTTAATATCGTGGAAGATATGATATAATATATATATCATATATTACATAAAACGTGGGTTTGTAATTTAGTTTTTTAAAAACCATAATATATGGTTTATAATCCACTTGGCATAAATATTTGAAAAAGAGCCTTTTAATATGGTTTAATAACCATATTACAATATATCGTGTGGCCAATATCTATACATTCACATATGGTTAGTGCATATAAAGATTGGTTAACACATTTAATGGTTGGTCGCACAAGATATCCGATAAATAAATATATGCCATATTCTTTAATAAGAAATGTTTGTAGCCCGAATGGATGGCGTCCAATGTGTTAATTCGTATGTTGTAAAAGGTTGAAGGTTTGAATCTTGCGGAGGATAATAACAAAATTTTTGACTCGTCTTTTTATTGGCCTAATCGGGGTGCCACGTGGCACCATATGATTGGGCCATGTGTCACCTTGTTATTGGCCAAAATTTCCCAGTCACTTGCTCAGTCAACCCTCAACTTGCCATGTATATTAATCTGCCACGTGTCATGCCCACAGAATTCCACATGTCCAACTCTGCCATTTTCACGTCATCCTTTGACCAATTGACTTTTTGTTGTTTATGCAGAACTTTAGAACGTGATAAATTTCGCATACGGATTCCATTTTCAAAACCAAATATACCTCTGGAATCAACGTGGTGAGCTCTTTGTGATGGTGTTGGTTTTTTCTGAATCCAAGAAATTTGAACTTTTGGCCTTTTCAGATCCATTTTGGATCATTCCTTCAGGTTGGAGCCTAAGAATTAGGGGGTTGTTGCCTCTTTCCAGTTGGAGTTAAAGAATCAGGGAGTTGGAGCTTCCTTCAGGTTGGAGACTGAGAATCATGGGGTTGCAACCTCCTTATGGTTGGAGCCAGATAATTCAGGGAGTTGTATATTCCTTCAAGTTGGAGCCTATAAATATGGGGTTGTAGTCTCCTTCCAGTGGCAGTTGGAGAATTGGGAAGTTGATGCTTCCAATGAATGTATTCTTTGATATATAAGAAAGAATTATGTGGTTTTATCTTGTTTGAGATTCCACATAAATTCTGGTGTACTGTGTACTTGATGTGATGTTGTTTATGTTTATATGATCATAATACATTAATGATATATTGATGATATAATGTTGATTAAGTTGAAGATTATATATTGTGGTTAAAAGAGGTAAAAGTGCTCATATTGATTCACCCCCCTCTTAGTGTTCCAAAAATTGGTATTAGAGCCAGTTCCTCCAGAAAACAATTTAACCACTGGAAGGTAGATCATGGAGATCCAGAATAGTGCATACACAAATAATGGAACACCATGGTTTGATGGTCAGATTGGTCTGAACTATGAGATGTAAAATATCATAATGAAAACATTTTTACAAGCATAGGGATATGATGTTTGGAAATAAGTTGTGATAGGATATACCACTATTAATAAACCGAAGACTGCAATCAAGAAGGAATTGAAAAGAAACAACAAAATAACAATGGATTTAGTTTTGGAAGGATTACCTGATTCAATAAAAGAGAAAGTGGAAAAATGTTTACCAGCTAAAGAACTTTGGGATAAGATACATGATCTCTGTTGTGAGGAAACTCCCATCACTTAGCCAGAGAGTGATAAAGAATATGCAGGCACATAACAAGAAAAATGTGCGTCATGTCAGATAGATTCAGAAGAAGAATATTGTGAAGAAGGTATAGTAGATCTTGAAGCATAATTAATCAGTGCTCTAGATGAATAGATGAAAGAAACAAAGAAAAACAAGTCTCTTGAAGAACAATTGGTCAAGAAGAATTATCAATAAAGTTCCAAAGAATCCCAATAGGTCATAGTGAAACTAAAAGCTCAATTAGAATAAGCCAGAAAGATTGAAGAAACATACAAAGGTTAGATGGAAGAAAAACAATGTTTAGAATATCRTGCACTCCAAATGGAGATCGTATGCTAAAGTTATGCCTCCAAGAAGTTGATACACCAAACTACCCAAAATGGGGTCCACAAAAMTGTTGGCTTTTCATCTTTCAGGGTTAGGGTTTTGAATTTTATTTATGTTAAAAATGTCTTTAGAGCCTCATTGTAATCATATTCTTGTGAATGTGAGTATCTTTCAYATCTCTTCTCATAGATACGTTTCCACCATTCCAGTGAGTCTTTCATTATGTATTTCTATAGTTTTGTACATTTTGCTCATTAATAAAAATTGTGTATTACTGTATCTATGTGTTTATGGTTTCATATTTGATAAATCTATGTTATATTATTGGCTCTCTTGCAATATCTCTATATATTTTTGTGTTATATCTCTGCTCTTATTTTGTGCCGAAAAATAATCTGGATCAATGGTATCAGAGCAAACTGCTCTTGATCGTTTTTCAATGCATGTCCCTGACGAGGTCCGGGTATAGCAAATTGGGTCTTGAGCTTGTCTCTCTTGAGGACAATTTCTCTCGCACTCCCAAGAAACCCTCCATAGTGGAAGAAAATAAAAATGATGGAGAAAAATATTCTATTAATATGTTTCTTGAGAAATCTCTCACGCGATAGAGGGACAAAATGATGGAGAATTTTTCCCACCTCCTTCAACGCATGTCGATAACGACAGATGCATATTAATCAAGCAGCCACTTTGGAAGCACCTCAACTTTCAAGGTACAAGTTAATTTTTATATCCCCGTATTTGAAGAATAGATAGATGCAGATGCCCTTGAGAATTGGTTAAATATGCTAGAAGGTTATTTCTTTGTTCACAATTTTTTCGATAGGGAAAATATCACCTTCACACTTCTTAAGGCTCCCCCCCATGTCAAGCATTGGTGGGAAACTTGTTGATGTTTGGACAACATCGGGAAGACATTCTTCCATATATATATAATATATGACATGATAGTTATAATACAAAGTATAAATATATATAATAAAAGAACAGTTATTTATTATTCAAGGGACACATCATTTCATGGATGGTCACCATATGTTCTCTATATATGGATCACTCGTCATTGTAATAACATATTCATATACAATGTTATCTCATATGAAAAACAACATGGTATTAGAGCAAGGATTGGGCTTGACTCCCTCACGGGAGGGCCCAGGAAAATGAGAGATAGCTTGCATTTTGTGAAGAGTTTTGGAATGTGCGTGGAAAACAGAGGCCATGTGCATATATATATAGATGGATGCATATACTGCATGGAACAAATAAATGCATGTCATCATTTATTCGCTATATGGAAGAGATCATTTTGAATATCTGATCATGGAAGAGATATTTATCTGACATATTATTTGATTCAATTTAAATTTAGAAAATAATGAAACTTGAGTACTACATGTATATCTTACTCTTCCCCATTAGAGTAATACACAATGTTTTAATATACGACTTCACTATTGTGATACTGCACTGGTCAAGTCACACATGTTTCAAGGGTTGTCTTGGTTGTGCAATGCAAATGTATTTCTTTGGTTAAGTGTCAAGTATATTTCGGTTCCTACCATGCCATTCATGTTTGCATCCATGAACATATTCCTGTCTCTTTTGTTCCTCCTCCTGCTTGGCACGACCATAGTTGGATCTTCCAAGTTGAAGCTATGTGGAAGTTCGAACTCCCGGTCTCAGCCCTGGAGAGTGAACGTGGAGAGAGGAAACATCAAAGATTGGGATGTCATCCCATCAAAATGTGTCGGCTATGTGGAGAAATATATGACGACACAAGGTCAGTACTAGGAGGACTTCAAAGTAGCGGTCTTAACCATTTTAGAGTATGTCAAAACACTCAAAATTCTGGTGGGAAACAAGAAGGATGTGTGGGTCTTATATATAGATGAACTCTTCTATTTGATGTCCCTTACTACCGCCAACATGAATATGGAAGCTAGGATTTCGATTCAAAAATATTTGAAGCATGGGTATTAGAGATGAAATCACCTATGTTTTCGTCGTCTCTGCTATTTTATAACCATTTGTTAGCTCAGGGATTCAAAATATTCCTTCTAACTAGCTGAGATGAATCCCAATGGAATGGAATGGTCCATAATCTATTTTGGGCCAACTACAAGGGCTGGGTTGGTTTGATATTGAGGGGGGTGAACAAACAGGGTATTCTGACGGGTGTGTACAAGCGGGAGAAGAGGACATAAGCCTAGTGAAATATTCCTTGGTCAAGAGAAGTGTGTTATCACGATCCTTCAGAGTTTAGGATGATGGACTGCAAGTCCATGGCCACACCCATGATATCAAATTTAAAAAAGATGAATGAGGCAGTTTCAGACTCAAATTTGGTGGAGCATACGATGTACATAGAACTAATATATCGTTGATATTTATTATTTGTTGGTGTATTAAAGATTTAACTATGTATAGTTTGACCTAGTCGGAGATTGACTAGCTATCTAATAATAAATCTGTAAAAGTTTGAAATCCTATTTAAATATGGTGCCCATGATGAATATGAGGAGTTGATTCTCTAAAAATTGCAAGAAATTTTTGAGAAGAAGGTTTGTGGCAAGAGGCATTCCCAGAGAGGGAGGTGGTACTACATACAAAGGGAGCAGAGATCGAGTTACCTCCATAGAAGGAGGAATAGCTACCTTCAGTGTCATAGGGAGCAGAGACAAAGGAGGATTCACCTCAAACTCCAGAGGAGGTATTTTTTGATCCATTCTTAGTTAAATATAGAGTAGATGCAAAGGAAGCAGTTGACGAGAGAGAGGGGAGGAGCCAGTTCCATAGAGAGAAACCCTAGAGGAGGGAAGTTGCTGATAGAGTAGAGAAGCTACTCTCAGTATCAGTGTTTAACAGTAGCTCTAGAGAAAATGGAGGACCTACTCTTAATCAGAGAGCCAGATAGTGCTTTGTAGTAAGCACCCTGAGCCAGCTCGTGATTGAGAAAATTGAGTTGCAACAGAGCTGAAGTACCTATGTGGTATAATTGGGTATGGACTCATATACTTCTCAGGTGGAGAAGTAATGTTGCATGGTTATACAAACTCTGACTGGGCAGGGAGTGCATTGGATAGAAAAAGAACTTCAGGGTGATGCTTTAGCTTAGGTTCTGCTATGATTTTATGTCTTAGTAGGAAGCAAAATTCCGTGGCACTCAACATTGCAGAGGCAGAGTACATTGCAATATGTGATACTTTTACGAGAGAAGTATGGCTCTGTAAGTTGATTTTTGGACTATTTTATAAGTTGTCAGATTCGATCGTGATATTCTGTGACAATCAAAGTTGTGTGAATATTTATGAGAACATGGTGTTCCATGACAGGTCGAAGCACATTGAGATCAAGTATTATTACATTTGTGATCAAGTCCAGAAGGGAGAAGTAAAACTTCAGTATATCTCCACCGATTAGTAGATAACATATACTCTAACAAATCTCGTGTCCAAAGGGAAGTTTGTATACTTCAAGGACAAGTTGGGACTTGTGGAGATGTCTCCCTTGGTTGAGAGGGAGTGTTGATCTGTATCATGTTAGTACAACTTATATATTATTCTTTTTAATCATGATAGTACAACTTAGATATGATACATATGTCTAGAGCCACATCATGCTAGTACAACTTAGATATGATGCATTAGTATCATGCTAGTACATCTTAGATATGATGCATTAGCATCATGCTAGTACAACTTAGAGATGATGCAGTTTCCTGACTCACATCATGCTAGTACAACTTAGATATGATGCAGTAGCATCATGCTAGTACAAATTATAGATGATGTAGAGACATTGATCTACATCATGCTAGTACATCTTAGATATGATGCAGAATCATCATGCTAGTACAACTTAGAGATGATGTAGATGATACTCCACATCATGCTAGTACAACTTAGATATGACACATTCACATCATGCTAGTATGGCTTAGAGATGATACAATGGATGATATGAATTGATGTGCACCATGTCAGATGAATTATGGCTCAGATATGATGTAGTTGATGATATGACATGATATATTTGATGTAATTTTCCATTAGATAAAATTGGTCAACTTGAATACATTTAGTTGGTTGTTATGAATACCTCCCTAGTTAAGAGGGAGTGTTAAAATTGTAACTATGGTTGGTATTCATAATTTATATATTCGAAAAATAATATTCTAGAAAATAATATGTGTACTTGTAAAAGTCGACCCTACTTGTGGTACAGATGGAAACCTGATCAAGAAGAATGGTCATTGTAGTCACGTAACACTTTGTTGAGTGCATGACCATTGCGAGACACATGTGTATTCGTGAGACTATGGCATAGACTGTGTGTCTATGGACAGTAGTTGTATGTTACTGCAGTGGTTGTGTACCACTGATAGAGACTGTGTGTCTCTAGACAATAGATGTGTGCTACTATAATGGTTGTCTACCACTGGCAGTGATTGTGTGTCACTGGACAATAGATGTGTGATACTACGGTGGTTGTGTACCATTGGCGGGGACTGTGTGTCTCTGGACAGTAGTTGTGTACTACTACGATGGTTGTATACCACTGGAAGTGATTGTGTGTCACTGGACAATAGTTGTGTGATACTAGCAGTGGTTGTGTACCACTGGACAATAGTTGTGTACTACTATGTATCAACACAATAGTGTTCTATTGGATGGCATTGTAGTAGTTGTGTGCTACTAGTTATTTCCATGGAGACTACCATATTTCTTGGAAGTAGTTGTGTGCTACTGCTTGATCACAGAGACTATGACATATGATTTGAACTACCGATGGTATGGTAGTAGTCATGTGCTACTGGTTGATTGTAGAGTAGTCAGTGGACTACTATATGAAAAAATCATGGAATGATACCTTCCTAGTTAAGAGGGAGCGTTGATGTTTTAGGAAACAATCGAGAGACATTATCCCTAGAGGGTCATATGTGGACTAGTAGGGGGGAATGTGGACTTCATCTTGACATGTCTCGGATGGTTAGATGAAGGAACCAAGACATTGGTTTCATGAGGAAACCTTGATATGTCTTGGGGGACATTGGTTCCATGAGGGATCCTCGATGTGTCCTAGATAATACATTGTTTCCATGAGGGAACCTTGAAATTTCTTAGACATGTGTTCCATGAGGGAACCATGAGATGTCTAGTATGGACACAATTCATGAGTGAGATGAGACATTTGTTTCATGCAGGAACTTCTATATGTCAAGTATGGTCCAAGATTATTTATCTTGATCAACCCCAAGGGATTGGACACCCCTTATAGGATGATGTAGATCAAGTCTTTTGGATACCAACCATATCACATGTATAAACACATGTGAATGGCCCTAGTAAGAATCAAGCGGACCTTATCCTAGATTGGGCTGCAGAACAATGGAGATAGGATACATTTATCACAAGGGTGTACTTGTGATAAATGGGCCCAAGTGTAGTCCTTCCTGGATCATGACAAGGATTGATATGGACTCGAGGTGCTTAAGGTTCTTTCCATGTATCAAATATAACTGGGATGACATTCACTTACATGGATGTACCTGTGTTAAATGGCCTTGGTGTGATCTTTGTCCTTAGTCATAGTGATTTGACTTGGAATGATAAAGACTTAAAAATGTTAGATGTTATAACATGCGGACCCAGAGTTAGTATGATCTTAGAGAGAGTCAATTGGCTCAGAGGGAGAGTCACAGAAGGAGTTTCCCCTCGATTCAAGTGGGAGAGAGACATCTCTTAATGTTGACAAGTGTCATGAGTCTAGAGTGAAGTTTGTATACTTCAAGACAAGCTTTGGCATGATCAATAATGTCTCCCTCGTTGAGATGGAGTGTTGATGTTTGGACAACATCGAGATGACATTCTTCTATATATATATATATATATGACATGATATTTATAATACAAAGTATACATATATATATAATAAATAAGTAGTTTTTTGTTATTCAAGGGACGCATCCTTTCATAGATGGTCACCATATGTTCTCTATATATGGAACACTCATAATTTTAATAACATATTCATATACAATGTTATCTCATATGAAAAATCATCAAAACTTACTCAGAGAAAAGTTCCACAAAGGATTCTGGAATATATGGGGTCGAGCCAACTTGAGATTTTTTTGTGGATGCAGTCAAGGAACAATATTACCATGTTGGTAACTATAACAATTGGTACATGAGATGGACCACGCTACATAAAAAGAGGGTCCAAGCAGTGCTAGAGTTCACCAATACCTTCCATACCTTGCGCAACAAGTTGGGTATCAAAGATTTTGAACGACATTTGGTTTTGAAATACCATGGGGCTCTACATAGATACATACAAACCATAATGAATTTTCTGAACATCTCATCATTGGGTGTTGCTTATTGATATGTTGTTAAAATCGAGAAGAAATTTAATCACCAAAACAAGCGGGAGTTCGGGTATGCAAATATGCAACAATCAAAGTATGTTAAAGATGACCCTACCGACCAACCTTCATAAAACCAGTCCAAACCACATGAAAAGAAGGGTAACGAAAAGAAGAAGAAGGAAACTAGAAAATGGTGTGATTTCCACAAAATCCCCTAGCACAACACCTATGAATGTCGCTCAAAATAGTCATTGCTGGCCAAGATAAAAGAGAAAGAGCCAAACCCAGATTTAGAATCTAATTCGGAAAACACTGGTAGAAGACAAATCATCGACACATACCCCATTGCTACTATCGTGGACACAACAATTCAACCAGAAGAACCAACATATCCTAAAGAGAGGGAGCGCCTCTTCATTCACAGATGTGGGTGAAGGGTACCCCATTGCATTTCATTGTTTATAGTGGAAGCCAGAAGAACCTCATCTCAGCAGAGGTAACAAAATAGTTGGGATTGTCGACAACACCACACCCGCAACCATACAACGTCAGGTGGCTTTGCCATGGATGAGATCTCCATGTCAACTAGCAATGATGATTTTCATATGACATCCATCCCTTCAAGGATGAGGTATTATGTGATGCTTCCCCACTGGATCTCTATGATGTTCTTTTGGGCCAACCATATATGTGGAAGTTCCATGTTATTTATGAGTCTCAACCCCATAGTGTCGTTGTTACATTGGGGGGGTCATATCTATAGGATAATAGAGGTAGTTCTGACTACTATCCCACCTAAACAATGTCGCAAGGTAGTATCTCATACTAAAAAATTCAACTTCTTCACAGTCTGTTCAAATGGTGAACAAAAGAACATCATTGCAGCCTCAGTCCAAGCACCTTTTGTCCAGTAGAAGCATGTCAACAAGATTAAATAAAATTGCAAGGATTCCTTCTGCACATAGTTATATAATTTATCCAAACTGGTTAAAATTTTCCAACCCTTCCAACCATATGTTTGTGACTACCTTCAACAAGCTAAGCAATGCAACTTCTCCAGCAAGGCAAGCAACTCACCAAGATCTGATTCAGCTCCTTGCCTCTCCCCAGAGAAGTCAATACAATGGATACCATTTCTTCCTAAGGAGGAGGTTATCTAGGTGGATATCGGTGGCCACCCACCTATTCCAATGGATCAAAACATTGCAGCGATTTACAATTTTAGTAGTTTTGGTTCCTAAACTTTTAGGGCCAATTTGAGAGCCTAAATGAATTTTATGAGTTGATAACCTCAAAAATAAAAATCCTTTTATTGATCCCCTAAATGAATCTCGTGATGCCTTTCCAGCGAATATTGTATTGCACCCAAAGCGAAGGTGTATGCCAAAGTTATGCCCCGGAAGAACGAGCTATTGTGCACCCAAAACGAAGATTGTATGCCAAAGTTATGCCCCCTGGAAGTTGATACACCAAACTACCCAAAAGGGGGTCCACAAAACTGTTGGCTTTTCATCTTCTGGGGTTAGGGTTTTTTATTTTATTTATGTTAAAAAGGAATTTAAAGCCTCATTTTAATATTATTCTTGCGAATGTGAGTATCTGTCACATCTCTTCTCAGAGATGACCTGCCACCATTCCAACGAGTCTTTCACTCTGTATTTCTACAGTTTTGTACATTTCGCTCATTAATAGAAATTGTGTATTATTGTATCTATGTGTTTATGGTTGCATATATGATATATCTATGTTATATTATTGTCTCTCTTGCAATATCTCTTTATATTTTTTTGTTATATATCCACTCTCATTTCGTGCCGAAAATAATCTGGATTAGGCCCCATATAACATTGAATGTTACAAATGACATAACTATGGACACATAGATCGTGATTGCAGAAGCATGATGGATACCTCTACAAAAGAGAACATTGATATCATATATAAGAAAGTATGGAAAATAAAAGAAGAATAGGTGAATAAATACCAAACCCTAGAGATTGTAGAATTGGGAGTAGAGAGAGAAAGAAAAGAAGAGTAGGTGAATAAAGAATAGGCCCAAGAGGTTGTACTTTCATGAATTGTAGTGTGAGATCATTCCACGGGTAGAAAGGAAGAATTCATAGTTCAAATAAATGATGAGTCTATATATGAATAATAAGATTACTCCACATTAGGATGAATTCATGCATTGTCTAATCCATCAGGATTGGAGACTCCTAGTAAATATGAATATTGAACAGGGGGAGTTAGTGGAGTAGCTACTATAGATCAGAGAACCATATTTCGAGAAGTTTGAAGTGTTTGCAGAGACAGATTCAGAG
>SNQJ01S0061961.1:0-12662 GCA_010110895.2 Picea sitchensis | reverse complement strand
CCAAAGACCTTTGAACTTGGCTAGGCTATCAATGCCCACAGAATCCGTGATAGTTCTTACAGGTGTCATTGCCTACTGTTCAGAGTATGTTCCTCCACATAATTGTCTTCTACCTTTATCACAACCTCCCCCGAGGGTGCTTCAATTGTCTACATCAACACACCAGTTCAGTTACTACACAACACCATTCTTTTTTGAGTTACATGACACGAGCATGGGGCATGCTCGCCTTGTTTGTACACAATTTATTTTTACACACCTTATGGAAGGTTGGGTTCTACAGGTTCCCTTCTCCCTCCAACGGTTCACTCTTGATACTCTCACTATCGCTCTCTCTTACAATGACACTCTCAGTAGAAGAAGCATTGATGAATTTCGGCTATACGTATGCTCCTAACCTCATCCATCAGGGGGCATCTGTTATCACTGAAATTTCATCCGCAAATGGTTACAGAAATCCAACACCGTCAAACAGTTATGAGGTCACCCATGGACCAAAATTACCACAAAATCATTTCCAAAAGGTCCAAAACTATAAAACTAGTGATAAAATTAAAGTGCGCTATGACTACACAGGGCGCGCGTGCACATGCGCTATCCAGAAATGTAGGAAAAATGCACATGTGCACGATGCACGACTGTGGTCACTAAAATCCATGCAATCTGATAACGATGCATTTATGATATTGGTCGGCCTCACACCCACTTTTGGTTCAACTTCCAAGTTGATTTGACACCCAAATCTCGACTGAATCTGACTGGGTGGTTGGTCAAAGACCTAAAAATGCCCTAAATAGCCTCTTTTCACACTACAAGTTGGTTGCACAATACCTCAAAGAGGTGCTATAAAACAAGGCAATGGGTGCACTTCATTTTCAAGGAATTCATTAGCAAGGTTATGTTGTTGCTATTCTCTTGAGGAATCCTCTATTCTCATCAAGAGTATACTAGCACCATTACATTGGGCAATCCATCTCACCTCTTGAGTGGATTAGCTTGGGATTCTTTCAGCATTCATTCAAAGTTGTAAGAAGATCTTAGTTGTGGGGGTCCAAGAGCCCTCCCTTGGAGGAATAAGGGACCCATAGTCCTCTTTCTTCTTAGTGATTTCTTTCACTAATATAATCCTTGACATTGGTGACATGAGTCTTATTGGTTTTTTTGTTCTTATGTCCTTATGCTCAATAGTTTAGTTGTTCTTTTATTTCTTAGTTTAAATTCTTAGTTTGTTCTTTTATATTTCTTTCTCTAACTCTTTCCTTTATAGTTGTCTTGCTTAGCTAACCCAACTAATCTTGTAAGCACCTCTGTTTTTCTCATTTAGGTGACAAAAGAGGCGCAACAATGTCGTTTTCGATGATAGGTGGTATGTCATGTGCTTCCTCGTGGTTGAGGAGTTATGAGGTCATGAAGTTGGAAGCCCCAAAGATGGGTTAAGATGCCCATAATTGGTTACAATATGGGTTAAGAAGCCTCTAGTTGGTTGTAAGTCATTAATGAAAAGGTATAGTGGTTGTAACAAGAAATTGCAAGAAGCCCTAAAGTTAATGAAAGAGGTTACTTACAAAAAGTATATGTACACCTCAATAAGTCACTCATAAGTACATTCACACACACATTCTATTGAATGTCTTCTATGTGAGTAAGTAATTATTATCCGAGGTAACCAAGGAGATCTATGGCGGATTTTAGAGGGAAGATGAAGTAAATGAGGGAGAAATTCCAAGGGAGGATTAAGTCTTGTGATGATGTGTTCTAAGGTATGTTATTTAAAGGTCATCTTACCATTTTATATATAACATTTTGCCTAGAATGATTTGGATAGTGAAAATTGAAGGTGGTTGAGAAGACATGTCAAGGTAACTGTGGTAAAAATTTCAGCAGGGTTTTCCATTTTTGCTATAACTCCTTTTATTGGATGTTCCAATAAGTGAAACTTGGCAGAATTGCATAGAAGATATTGAATAATATTGGGGACAAGTTTCAGACCTTTATTCATTATAGGTACATAGTTATGCTTGTTGAAAGTTAGGGTTTGTGAATAATCCAAAAATTAATCCTGTGAGTCTAAGGTAAAGTTTGATGAAGATGTTATTCTCTTGTTTCTAAAGCTGAGGAAGGTCTATAGGTCTATGATCACATACACCAGGCCTGTTATAGAGTTACAAGTATGTTTATATGCATATTTTGAGGGTTACATGTTGATGATGTTATGGTGCATGCTTGAGGCAAGTCTCTAGTATATTGTTGGGCCATTGGCACATGCTTGAGGCACATATTAGGTGCATGGTTTAGGCCTATAATTGGTATATGATCTTGGTTGTTTGGTACTTTGTTGAGGTACACCATTGATGGTACTTGTTTGATATATCCTATGGTACATGGTATATGGCATGATTGAGTGATATGGTATGGTACAGGTGTTGATGTACATTGTTGATGCACATGGTTGATACATGGTATGATATAATATTGGTACTTGGTATGGTGTTGATGTACATGGTTAATGGTTGAGTCATATGCTACAGGTTATGGTGCATGGTTGATGAACGGTTTGGCACAGTTGTGGTGCATGGTTGATGCACGGTTTGGTACAAGTGTTGGTGCATGTTTAATGGACGGTTTTGTTAAGGTGTTGGTGCATGTTTGATGCACTTATTATGGTACAGGTTGTGGTACATGGTTTATTATTGGTATGGTACATGGTTGAGACACATATCTTGTGATGGTATGTTGGTGATCTGTGTACATGCTTGGTAGAGGCATGTGTTGGTGATGTTGGACATCTAGTTGAGAGGTGTCCTTGGTATATGAAACATGTGAGAGGATGTGGTTGAGTATCGGTGACAATGACAGTGACATGTTGCATGTTGATGTGACAGTGACAGTGATAGTGGCAGTGACAGTGGTCATGACAGTGTCAGTGGCAATGATAATGACAATGATAGTGGCAATGACAATGGAAGTGACTGTGGTAGTGACTGTTGGTCTACACTTATGTTTTAGGGCAGCAGGATATGGAAAGGAAAAGGGGGTTGTAGACTCCTTCCAGTTGGATCCACAGAACAAGGGAGTTGGAGCTTTCTTTAGGTTGGAGCCTGAGAATCAAGGGGTTGTAGCCTCCTTCCAGTTGGAGCCTGAGAATAAAGGGGTTGTAGACTCCTTTTGGCTGGAGCTAGAGAATTCAGGGAGTTGTAGATTCCTTCAGATTAGAGCTTGTAAATAGGGGGTTGTAGCCTCCATCCAGTTTCAGATGGAGAATTGGGAATTTGGTGCTTCCAATGAATGCATTATTTTTTATATAAGAAAACCTTTGGTGGTTTTCTCCCATTTGGGTTTCCATGTAAATTTTGGTGTACTGTGTACTTGATATGCTTTTGTTGATGTGATGTTGCTTATGTTTATATGCTCATGATACACTTATGATATATTGATGATAATTGATGAAATATTGATGATAATTGATGATAATTGATGATATATTGTTGATTAAGTTGAAGATTATATATTGTACCTAAAAGTTGTAAAAGTGCTCATATTGATTCACCCCCCCTCTCATTATTCCAAAAATCATCACATCATTCCAATATCAGATATCAAAGTTTTGTTTTAAAATTTTTGATATGGTTATACTTTATTCCTGATATCTAATATACGATATAACCAATATCTGAAGTCTTGATATCGGATAGCAAACGTTTCCTAAAGGAAAACTCATATACATTTCCGATGTCTTGATATTCGATGATCATTAAGTTGACAATTGAGGCTTAAACAAAGAGTTAATCATGGATTATAAGAAATTAATAACAAGGTTAAATCTTAATATGTAAGGTTTTAAAACAATTAATGAGGTTGCAAGGCTAATTTAATACGATGGCTTGTTAATGAAGTTTTATTGAAATTGCAAATAAAAACATCATCTTGTTGATTAATGATGATATGACAATAATTAAGTGCCATTTATAACATCTACGACCAAATATTGAACCAAATTTAAACATTTAATAATACAAAATTTCCATTTTTCACACTATCATTGTTACTGTTACCAGCTACTGTGAACGTTTGTGTTATTTTGAACCATTTATTAGATCATTTTCAATTTTATTTTGTAGTAGAATTAAGTCCATGTTTCTTTTTACTTTTATCCTTATGAATGATTCATTGTATCATTGTTATTTGATTTTTATTTGAATAATTTTGCATGTTAAACACAATGTCGCCCAAATGATTGAAAAATAAAGTTAAGTCCATTGAGACAATGAAAGAAGATTATGAAAATCCCAATGCATTCCTATTATCGAACACTTCACATAAAAATGGTATCAATTCCAGAGAATGGACAACTATTTATGAGTATTTGGAGAAAGGATATTTTTCAAGTGAATACCCAGAAGACTTTGATAATTTTGTGGATATATGTTGTTCGACTCTCCATAAGATATCAACCAGACCAGTCCCTACTCCATATTCAAACATGGTACGTTGGGTTATTTTTCATGTGGATTTGGACACCTTCACTATAGAAAATGAGGTAAAGTAGGTAATAGGGTCTTTTTGTCATTAAGATTTAGAAGTTATGTATAAATTACCCAAAAAAAATTCAAATTAGATGGTCAGTTTCTTGATGCATTTGTGATAAAAGAAGTGACTGACATGCAAATAAAAATGCCTGATTTAATTAGAGAATGGTTGGTTGATGATACAAATTTCAAAATCATATCTAAAGGATTGTATCCTATGAAAAATATGAAGGTATCTCCTATGACATTAGCTACTATTTTATGTTGAATGTATGGAGAACCCAATGCTTTCCAAATCAAATTAGAATAGGTTCCTTTCATACATCATATTTTAAAGAATGGAAATATTTTTAACTGGGCAGTTATCTTATCTAACAACTTGAGGAGACAAGTTGAGGAAATACTGAAAACTCCCCCTATTTTTATGCCTTAGTTTCTCATGTATGTTTATTTGATAGATGTAGTTTGTGCTAAAACACCTTTCCTATTGATGAAATGGAGTTGGAATCCAACACAACAACCTATTTATGTTTATTGTTGCAAAATTTGGGATTCAAATGCAAAACAATGCTTCTATGAAGTTTGTGACAATTTTATGATTCCATTACATCAACTCTTATATGATTACCCACCTCCTCTATTTACAAATAATGCAGTGGAGGGAATTTCATATATCAGATATTGGTTCATTGAAGACACTTGTTCTTATATAAGGATTTATGGGTTTCAGGATTCTCCTTATGTTCTTCCCAGGTATGTCTCATATAGGTTAGTTGTTAGAGATATTTCCTATCAAACAATTGGGACATGTATAACATTGGATTTAAAGATTATAGAAGGTCCTAAGAGAGATGAATTTTTATCTTTTCAAAGGCATAGGAAGTTGTCTTTGGGAAATGTATTTGTAATTTATAATCTATATATCCAAGTCCAAGACAAACAACAGTTGCAAATAGAGCAATCACAAACTTCATAGAATGTGCAGGTGAAGCATCCAAAACAACAACAAGGTCAAGAGTTGGAGACACCAAAAACAATGATCCACAAAAGATTCAATTAGAAGAAAACATGGAGGCTATTAAAATTATTTCTATTTCTAAAACTCCTCTAGAATCATTTCCAGTTAATCCTCTAGCTGAGTATTTCTTTAGTCCTACTAAAAAATCTATTATTAAAGGAAGGCATTGGAAAAGGAAAATGGAACAAATAAGAGATACTCCTCTGAAACAGATCATGTTATGGGATGCATCGAAACGTAATGAACAATATTTTGCTGATGAGGTTGCAGATTCAACGAATAGCGTGGGGTTCTTGATTCAGCGTGATATTTTTATGAATATTATTAGACAAAAACAAGAAAATATCAAATTTTTTGAAGACAATTTGCAACAACAGAAGTATCTAGCTGAGGTTGAGTATAAAAAAAAATAGTTTTCTGGCTTATCAAAATAAACTACAGGATCTTTAAAGTCATTTGAAACATGAAAGGAAGCAATTAAATGAGGCATTTTCAAAATAAAGTGCATGTTAAGAACCAAATATCAATATAGCATAGAAAATCCTCGAGAAAAGTGTTAATGCCTTGAAAAGAGATAATTTTAGGATAATAAGCCTCTTAGAGGCAACCTCTTTACCCATAAATGTTCAAGTACAAGATGATTCAAAGTAGAAATGTCTCCTTGGTATATATAGAGACTAGGACGTATACTTACAACTAACACAAAGCGGAAATAAATAAAATAACATTACTAATAATGCCCCAATTGGGGTAATGAGCCAAATATTAGGGCTTAACATGCCCCTCCCCTTGAGACAAGTGTTGTCATGGCGGCTATCAACTTATATGGTATATGTTAAGAACCAAATATCAATGTAAACATGAAAATCCTGGAAAAGAGTGCCTTGAAAGAGATAATTTCAAATAATAAGCCTCTTAGAGGGGCAACCTCCTTTTACTTACTTAAATGTTCAGGAGTACAAGATGATTCAAAATGAAATGTCCTTGGTATATATAGGAGACTAGGGTATAATTACAACTAATGGCCTAAAATCGACATAAATAAAATAAAAATAAAAAAAAAAAAAAAAAATATGCCCCAATTAAGGGATATGAGCCAATATTGAGACCTTGGTCACGAGAAAAGGATGATCAAATTAATCAATTATCTTTGCAGATTAAATATTTCTTGATTAACTAAACAACTTAAAATATCTGAGGAAGATTTCTATAAGAAGCTGAGTCATATTCAAAAGTACAATAAAACTATGAATGATTTATTAAATATTAGTAAGGATAAAATGTATGAGATTAAAAGGTACAAGATGCATTTGAAAAAATGAAGAATTAGCAGGAGAAGTAAAAACCAGCCCTAGATAAAATCTTACGAATTTCAGAGGAAGAAAAACTCAAAATTCAAATTAGTATGGACAGTTGGGTACAAAAATGAACCATTTAGAGAATGTTGTTACAAATTTGATTAAATATTGCTTAAATACTTGGGATAATGCAGTGGATATCATCATCGAGTTTGATATTCCAAATGTACAATTTCTGGGAGTTTCAGTCCCCATTGATTAAGGTTGGTTTGTGGTGATGTCAACCCTTGAAGAAAGCCCCATAGCACAAGAGTTTGGGTAATGGACTCAATATTGTTTGATGTAAATATGACTCATTATTGTTTGTCATGGTTGATAAGAGTAAATATGGATGAACTCCCAAGGTAGTTGCAATGGTGAAAGCCCTCCGCGGGGAAGAGCGGCTTTGTGGAGTAAGTAAGAACACATGATTAATTGTGGAATAATGAGATGAAGGAGAGGTAGAATTTTCAGAACATATCCTAGATGGATAGTTCTTGTCATGTCATTCGGTGGTATGTGGAACGTCATATAACTTCTCATGGCCATAACTTTTTAACTGTGAGGAGTTATGTGCATGAGAAGTTGGAGGCCAGGTTTGGGTAATGGACAAGTTTGTTGATGGGTAATGGTATGAGTTATGATATATTTTCAGATAATACTATTCTGTAATGGATAGTACATATCGTACCATTTCTGGTGGTATGTACAAAGTCACATAACTCCTCCGCGGTTTGGGGATTTATGACCTTCTGAGATTGGAGGACCCTCATATGTCATCTAGAAGCCCCAGGCCAAAGTAGTCAAAGTGGTTTTAGAGAGATTTTTGAGTAAATAATAAAGTGAAGTGATGAGTGTATTATAATTCCAAATGAACTGAAATGATTTAATGGAGAAATTGAGTGGACCCAACCCTAAAAAGGAAAATTAGATTGAAGTGACCTAGAAGATGTTTTAGGGAAGCTACTTGGAGAATATAAAATGAGAGAATGAGACTCTCTCGTTTGAATCACACTTGACATATTGAATATATATAGGAATTGTCTAAGGCCAACCAAGTATTATCTAAGCCGAAATTAAGGGGAAGTGAAGAAAAGCCCGAAATGCAAAGGAAGGATAGAAATTCTTGATGGTTAACAAGGTATGTTGTTATTCTGAGTCATCTCACCATTTTAAGCTATAACTTTTTTTCTATATTGATTCAGATCCTGCAATTTCTATTCAATTGATAAAAAATATCAAGTATCTTTTTTTTTAAAAGGAATTCAGCTTGTGGGTCGTTGTAATTTTGGAGTTACACTCTATGGAATGGGTTTGTGGCTAATCCCGAAACTAGTCAAAATCGGGTGTTGGTATGTATGTATTCATAACAGATCCAAAATTCAGTGAAAAAATGTGTTGGTTAGGCTAAAGGATTTAGATCTTTAGTATGTGTTGTAATATTTTCAGATCAATTCATCAAATATTTTGTCAGACACTCTACAAGTCACTCTCTAGAATAAGCCAGAATTCAGCAAGGTGTGTCATTTTTGTTTCATAACTCCTTTTTGAGGAGGTTCCAAGTAGTGACACTTGGAGGAATTAAAGAAAACCTGCTTGAAGAACGGCCTATATCAGTTTCATATCCTTATTCATTATGGAATTACAAAGTTATGATTATTTCAAGTCCCGAGGGTTGTTGACTAATCAGAAACTAGTCTTGTGAGACTAAAGAAAAGTTTGATAAGAAAATGCTAGTCTCTTGTTAAAGTTAAGAAAGGTTTATGAATGTGATCATATACACGGTCTATTAGAGGCTACAAATCAGATTTGGACAGTGAAATTGATGATGTCTTTTAGTTTGAGGTACATGTTGAGTACATGGTTGAGACAAGTAGTTGATGAGTTAGCACATACATAGGAGTGTATAGTTATTGATGATGTTGGGTACATATTGATGAGTCATAGTTGATGAGTAGTTGACACATAGTTGGTACATACTTGGTACATGGTTGGAGGCACATGTTTATGGTACAGGTTGATTACATGTTATTTGTATAGGTTTTTTTGCATGTTTGATGCACTTGTTATAGTACAAGTTGATTACAGGTTGAAATACAGGTTGATGCATGGTTCTATCATTCTACTTAGATACCCAGTTTACAATGATATATCTCATGGTGATAGTGTGAGAGTGGTTCCAGTATTCTACTTCTACTTGGGGTGGTAGGGCGGAGGCAAGGATGGGTGGTTGTAGCCACCTTCCAATTAATATCCTCCTTCTAGTTGTAGCTTGAAGGGTGGGGAGTTGGAGCTTCCCTCAGGGTTGTAGCTGAGAAACTAGGGGAGTTGGAGCTTCTTCAGGTTGCAGGCTGGAAAACAAAGAAGTTGGTGCTTCAATGAATGTAATTCTTCAATACATATAAGAAAAAGCATTTTGTGGTTTTCTCAGGATTTGGGTTTCCATGTTTCTTGGTGTATGGTGTATATGTGTGATTGCTTATTTATTACAGCTCATTGTTGGATAATTCTACGATACCTGATATAACATTTTGAAGAAAAAGTTAACAATTCGCTATTGATTCACCCCCTCTAGAGTATTAACCACAGTCTTGGGGAATTCACCCCCCCTCTCAGTAATCCAACACAGTCTTGGGGGAATATTCTTTTACTGATATTCAACAACAAAGAAAAGACTTGAAGGGTTTGATATATGGATTATATAGGTGAGATATGAAAGCAATTAATTTGTTCCTCGTCAATCCATCAACATGCACAAAAGTCATTAACAATTGATGTTTCAATTTACATGAAGAAATTGTTACTATTGCATGAAAGGTTTACTATTACGAGATTAATTTGGATAAGTCAACTCCAACACTAATCTCACAAATTATGGAAATTTTTTCTAAATGGTAAATCTATATCGATAGGATCAAGAAATAAAAGCAACAGATCAAGCAAGAGATCCTACCATTTTGTAACAAAATATTTTTAATTGGAAATTACTCTATTAGGCTTGCGAGAAGTTTTGATTTTTCTATTATACCCAAATTTATTTATAGAGGTTTTTATTAAGGATTATGGGGGTTGGAAAATTCTAAAGAACTAGCTAAGTGCACAATTGTAACAATCGATTTTGTAGAATTGAAGCCCTATAGTGGCGGCACATATATTTTGTTTCAACTGTTTGGTACTATTATTCATGCAAATGAAATACAAATTTTCAAGCCATTATACATTTATTTCATATTTTTCTATGGAATGAATGTTTATATACTTTGTTTTCTACATTATCATTAGAATATATGAGAAATTATTGTGTTTATTCCATTCTTGATTGAATTTGATGTGAATGGTATTTAATTAAATATGAGCATATAGAAATCAAATATTCAAATAACTATTTATTTGAATAATTTAATTTCTAATGACTTTTTGAACCACTGTTCTCTTTTAGAACTAATTATGAAGATTAAGCAGTTTATTTAGTCTCCTCATATTTAATCATTTATTATGCTCCCGTGATAGTTTAGTTTTAGTTAGAAACAATAGTTAGATTGCATTTAAAGTGAGCTTCATTTTTATCATATCTTAGAAATAAACACATGATCAAATTTGAATAAATTTTTGTTGAATTCAAAATCCCCTTTAGTGGAAACTGGGCCCACATTTTGGTGAGGATTTCCATCCCAAATAAATATAAGCCTATTTGGGGCCTTTATAAACCAATTTCTCCACATTGAATGCTATGAATTTTTCCAGACATCAACACTAGGTAGATCTAACACTCCCCCTTAGGAAGGTGTTCTCCCCCAAGCCAAGTTACTCCCTCTTAGTCTTGAAACTGTAGAATATTCAAGGTTCACTTTCCATGTTCAAGGAAGATTTCATCAACCACTACATTCTTGGAATCAATCATCGATTCCATAGTGGGTTTTGGCCCTATCTTCCAAACATCATACTCCTCCATCATAGCATTTTTTTTGGATTTTTAGTAGCTTCCTCATTGCTAGAAGGATTTTTATCAATGATAGAAGATATTTGTGCAACATTAGTGGAATTTTTTTTAGGGGGGTGACTCACCCAAAAATAATGTTAATTGGGTGCTCCTACTTTGACTTATGCCTCCTACAAGCTCTGGGAAAGACATCTCTACTTTCTAGCTAATCTAGATGGTAAGCATGCCTTTGTTCCTTCATTGGATCCTCGTTGATTTGTATCTTATTTCTCTTCTTATTTTTTATCAATTTTTGAGACAACAAGCTTTTCTCCCCCATCAACCTCCATGCAAGGATCCTGAGACTTAGAGGACCATCCATCATCATCAAATTTAACATGTTCACTTACCACTATATTTCTTTGTTCTGAAATGTAAATCCAATTAACTTTGGATGTCTCATTATAACCAACAAAAATACCCTCGATGCTTGAGGGTTCAAGGTTAGCCCTCTTCTCATCAAGGACATGAATATAAATAGGGAAACCAAAATATTGAAAATGCAATACTTGAGGTTTCTTGTCCTTCAATATCTTTTGAGGAGATTCATTCATAATTTATACTATGATATTGAATGCCTGTGCCCACAAACACATGGGGAAATCCATGTCATGGATCATTTTTTTGTATGTCTTTATGATGGACCAATTCTTCCTCTCTACATACCCATTTTGATTTTGATTGTAAGGAACTGTTAGTGCCCTTCTGATACCTACATACTTGAAAAAGGAATCAAATTCCTTGGAGGTGTACTTTCCTCCATTGTATGATCTCAACACTTTGATCTTCTTCCCTATTGTTATCACACAAGTTGTAGATTGGGAAAATCCTGACCCAACCACCAAAATGGTGACAAATTTGAGAACACCTACCCATTGTCACCTTAGATAGGTATTCACATTAATTTAGAGATGATAGAATCATCTCAAGGGATGGATCCTGGTGACCCTAGGGGGAAATGAGATGGAAAGTGAGATGTATGAATGTAATCCCATATAGTTCAAGTTACTAGATGGAATAAGTCTTAAGAATGAGTTTTGATAAAGGTTTAAGGTTTCCAAATCCTTGGGTACCTGTTGAGAGTGTTTGTACCTTCCCAAGACACAATAAAATCCAAGTTTGCATGTAGTATGTTAAGTGGACAAGAAAGTTAATATTTATATCCGTAATTGTAGCAGTCAACAAAAATATATCAGAAAATAGATGAATTCTAACTACATAAATATCCATCAAAATGATCAAATGATTATTGGATAATTAAGCCCAAAACATGTAGACAATATTCCAATGCTTAAAATCAACTTTTGATGGTAAAAAGTGTTGAAATATACACTTGACATAGAGAGGGGGGGTGAATCAGTGTTTGGAACTTTTGGTTGTTTTTCACTCTTTCATAGATTAATTGAATTAATTGAATAAGATATTTGCAGCTCAATTAATTATTCACAAACATGTGTAACACAAACTGTATGAAGTGGATAAAATATCTTTCTTTTATTTATTTTACTTGTATGAATACATATAAAATCAATCCTTTAATATCTTCGACTTCAACTAACTATGAGAGATCCAACTCTCTGATACAAGACCCAGCTTGTAGTTCTCAAATCCAACTGAGAAATGAGGAATACAACCCTCATAACAAGACCCAACTTGTTGATCTCAGATCCAACTAAGATGTGAGGAATCCAACCCTCATAACAAGACCCAACTTGTTGATCTCAGATCCAACTGCGATGTGAGGAATCCAACCCTCATAAAAAGACTTTGCTTGTAAACAAGCACCAACCTAATATAATGAA
>SNQJ01S0061960.1:32467-50484 GCA_010110895.2 Picea sitchensis | reverse complement strand
GACTTATTATGAAATTGTTGTATGCATTGTTGAACCTTGTCATGTCTTCCTTGTTTCACTTACTTGTCGAGTTGTTGGGTTTATACTTTGTTTGATATTAGATTTGAGTGATTTAACTATCTCACGGTCTTAAAAAAATTGTGTTGATGTTATTGTTTAAGCAACATCCACTCACGTTGTTACATTTCCTATCTTAAATTTTGCAAAAGATCTAAAAAACTTCAATGTTTTTAAGCTTATTAAAACTAAACCTACAAGTCTTTTAGGTTTTTTCCATGCATCCTCTCCACTTTCATTTATTTTTGAAACCACTCTCATATGAGATGAAGGAATAGTTGCTTCAACAGTCAACGTATCTTTAGTTCACAAGCTCATTTGGATCAATGTATCTTTGGCACATGTAAAAAAAAACTAAAAACATAATTGCATGAATCAAAATTGAAAATTACATTTAATATAAATGATTTAAATTCCTCAAACAAATATATGGAAACAAACACATACCTTGTCTTTATTCACTCACCTCATCACTATTCACTTCCCTAAAATTATTCATTCTTATTCTTAAGTGACACCTCATAATTTACCAATACACATCATCTACCACTACATTTCTTTATTTACATTTGGTAACATTTCATAAACATCAAAACATTGAGTACACATGTATTTTAGAACTAAAGTTACTCGACGAGATATGATTCATTTTTAAGTTAGTATATATATCCACTTTGACACAAAAACATTTTCTTGATTTGGGAGCAAATGGTTCAAAGATTACCATAACGACATAGAAATATCCAAAACGTTTACCCATCGATTTAAGAAAACATGAAATATTTCATTAAGTAAAGATCATTAATTTTGTTTGTATAGTATAACAATAACCATTAACCATATCTAAACACAAAAATAAAAAACTGATATTGATTGCACAATTTTTCACCCATTTGCTTCTCAATCATCCTTCACCCAAATATAAAAAGTGATATTAATCCCACAACTTACTACCCATTTGCTTCGCAATCATCCTTTCACCTTAGTTAGTTGACATAACAACCTTTTGTCCAATCTTAACTAAGAGATAACCAATAAAGACATGCTTGTAACTTATTTAGAATCTAAGGAAAGTCACCCCCACAATATAAAGGGCTACGCTCAAAGGAAGAGAGTTTAGAGTTAGAGATGTGCGAAGTATCTTGTCATGTTACATAGCTATTACAAACCTTTAGTCTCACTTACACATCTTCCCAATTTATGGTTCGAAAAAAGTCCATTTAAGGGATTTATATTTTCATACTTTCTTTCAAATTAATATGATATATAAGCCCATCAAACTTGAATCAATTATAATCGAAGGTTTTATATCGAATTAAATTAGAAATAAAATCTTTGAATCCTCACTAGTTTTCACTGATCCTACCCATTTTTACAATTTTCGTTGATACACCCCAACTGAATAATACTTTTTACCCCTTTCACAATTTGCACTTATACTCCCTAACTGAATAGTACCTTACCCCATTTGGTACTCTTTTGATTCAGGCTACTTGAATTTCGAAGGTGAGCACAACATTAACTTAGATTGACAAAAGTTGCAAAGATGGGAGTCGTTCATTTGTGATTTGCTCGATTTGTATGCAACAATAGACCATTTTACCGAATAGTTGTCGCTGACAGCAAGGCACCCCGCGATGGAAAACATCTGGAGGTTTTGGGGTATCACAATAGTTTAAATAACTGAAATAGTTTAAATAAATTATCAACTAAATACTGAAAATACGCTTTATTATTTGACGAGTAGATGGAAGGGATGTGGATTATAGAATATATATTTTTAGGGACAATGGAGGTGATAATAGTGGAAGTTAGGAAAGGATTGTCTCAACCAAAACACTTACATGTTTTCCATTAAAAGAACCTTCGCTTCAGCATTCATAATTCAATTGTCAAATGTTGCATCTAATTATAACTGCCTATAGACACAGAGTAACCATCTCTCCAGTTATATTGAGTCGAGCTCTCCTACAACATTTTCTTTTGTAAATCAACACCATGATCCAATGTCTCGTATGTTCTTTATCATAGCCTTAATATTCTCAGGGATTATGATCTAGACTGTTTTAAGCCTCTCATTTCCAGTGAGGTTAGTGACTGTATTATTAAGGTATTTTGATTTTAAGCTCTATGGATTTGTAGGGTGAGAGTACACGCAAAAAGCTTTGTCGGAAATTCCTTTTTCTAATTTTTTTTTGGAAATATTCTTCAAGAATCTATTCATAAAATATTATGGTACAAAGCAAATTACAAAAAGGCAATGAGGGCACACCACGAAGAACGAGCAACATCTCAAGATCCAATAAACATTAAACTAGTATATATTAGTCCCATAAAACCAACAAAACAAATTACCACGGAGTCCAAGAAACCATAAGAAGTGTAATTAATCGGAAGGATACTAACCCAAAAATAGAGTCACAGTAGGAAATAGATCACAACAAAGTTGTATTACTTTGCCACCTTGAGGAAGCAACATCCCAGTACATGATAACAATTGTCAGTATTCAACATGTCTCCAATTACATACAATGATGTTTATATAGATTGAGGTAGGTAGTGGTAGTTGCCACACCCATTCCCTTGCAATGACATATGGAGAGGGAAAATGTTATTACCAATAAGAGTTTAAGTGGAAGAGTGGATGGTGTTAATAAAAGAGTGAACCTAACTAGAATAAAGTAGGTGAGGGGTATAAGATAAGATACTTTTATTATTATCCAATGAATGACTACAGTAAGTAGGTCAATGGGACTTAAAAGTACAACTAGTGTAAGTACATAATGGGAGTGCGAAAGCATCTCCTATTGCTACTCTATTAAAAGCAAATAAAGATTTAAGTATATAGATAAAAGAAGTACAATGTAAGTGTAGAAACAAAACTATGACAACTATGGAGAAAGGATGTCAAGGCCTGCGAGAACTAGAAGTCGAGGCCAAATGAGGGAGAGAGAAGACTCCTCAATTGAGTCATTAATCATCGTGAATGGGCCAATGCACTGTTTGATCATGTTGTTTGGAGAATACTCGAGGCCGAGGGAGCTTGGATGTGTAATCTTAGGAGAAGCTTTATCAAGCAGGTTCATCACTCCCAACATTCCAATGTTGGGGTGAAGAATCTCCAACCAGAAGATTGGTTGCTCGAAAAAACCTGGAGAGTAGTACTCTTAGTTGGGAAAGTTTGGCTTTAGGGCCTCCTAGAGTTGATATGTTAGTTGGTTTGGTGTTGTTTTTCTTGGACTTTAGAATGAGAGCTCCTTAGAAGTCTTGTGAAAGTTGGTTAACTCATTTGGGTGGGGCAGGTGGGGTCGAGAGTAAACTTGATGTGATATGGTATTTGTGGTGGTGTGGGAATCTACTTGTCATTTGCTACCCCGAGTGGACAAGGCAGAAAGGAAGAAGGACGAGGTGATCCTCTTGATGCGTAGGTCCATGCATGGATTGTTTTCTATGTTTGAAAATCTCCCTCGTGAAAAGAGATAAGCATATTTGGTTTGGATAATGAAAGAAAGTGAAGAGGGAGCCACTCGAGTTTCAATAAAGGCTATAAAGACTCTATCTAATCTCATAATAGATAGGACATATGAAGACAACAACCTCCTCCTACTTAGTCTCTTTCAAGTGGCATAGGTGTGAAGTACTATTGGGGCATTGAATGTGGTGATCAATCGCAACTTTAAGTCGAAGAGAGCCTACGTGAAAGTTATGTGCATTAAATGTATGCATGCATATATAGGTTTGACAATAAGGTCGTTTCTCAGTTGCATAAAGTTCTCAGAAGAAAAATCCATCTTGGGGATAATACCTTCAAAGGGTGCAATCAAAGTGACATGGATGTACTCCCTATAGATGTCCTCTCTAATCACTTGGTTCAGGTCTTGTTTAGATGGTATGAGGTCATTTGGAGTGTCTAAAGAACGCTTGAAAGGGGAAAGTCTATCAGAAAAGATGGAAACTAATTGAAGTAATTGGGAAGCCTATGTAAACTAGCAATGTATCCATCTAAGTGGGCCGATGAAGGTGATAGCCTCAAAAGAAGAGGGAGCTAGGTAGGCGTATTGATCCCTACTGGGAGCATAGTCTCCTAGTACCCAAACTCTATGAAGGAAAGAAACAACACATCATCAATGAATGATGTGTTGTGAAGAATGGTCTATGGTGTCTTCTTCATAGCCCAATTGACCCAAAGCAAATTAGGTCCCCTTAACTCAAAATCATAAAGGACAATGGGTTTGATGATAGTGTCCAAGAGGCGTATCTTAGATGATATATCCTATAAGTGACTCTGGAAGCATTGTTACTCAAGTATGGAAAGAGAACCATATCCTTGTTAAACAAATGTTGGAAATCACATCTCAAATAGAACCAAGGCCACGAGAACAAGACCCACAAGTATGTATAGGTCATGGTGATCTCGATCTCTTTCCCTTGGAAGTGGAAGTGGTAGTGCATGTCTCAAACTAAACCGAGGCCTTGAGATCTAAACCCTTAAGTATGTATACCCCATGGTGATCTAAAGATCTCTTCCCCAAAGAAGTGGAAGTGGTAGTGGTAGTTGGAAGGAGCATGCTTTAATGCATTAAAGATAAAAATCTTGGTCTTACTCAATTGTCGAAGATCACAAAAGCTGGATAGGGCATCAATTTGTCTCTACTATCTCTCAAGCGAGGAGGCTAAGAGGATCATGTCAAGGAGATCTGAAGAGAAGAGGAGATGAGGCTAGTCGACATGTAATTGAAAGGGGTTATATAGTGGAAAGGACAATTTCGAAACCATGTGAGAAGACTTCTTTTGGTGTTGAGGGGCAAGAAGGGAATGCTAATAAAAGAGACACGTGTGTACAAACCAAGATCTCTAATATATCAAAACAAGACTCTGGTTAATAGGGATTCTAGCGCAAGGATTATATGAGAATGTGTTGGAGGATATGGTGTGTTTATATGTTGAAGAATGGAGTGAACAACCTTAGTTGATGACAACATGGTGAACCAAGAACATGGGGAAGTTGATCCAACATGGGTACCATCTCCTGCTCTTGCTAATAGTGGTAGGATTCTTTTTACAGTTCTAGTTAGTGTTTGTGTTAATACATTTGTGAGTTTAGTTAATTCAAATTTTGTGGCAAAACCAAGACCAAGAGTATTTATATTTTATAACGATACCAAGTGGTTGACAAATGTTGAGTGGGAAAGGATATTCTATACTATGCTTGTGTTGTTTGGTTGAGGTGATGAGGATGTTGAACGACATTGGTTTCTATGTGAAGTCATATGGGGTGCAAAAGGAACTGCAATAGATTTGGAAATGGTGGAGCTTCAAATGACTTTGTAGGATCGAGGTTTATAATGGTATATCAAATAAAAACAAATTACCCCTGTAACTTATTAGACACAGTAGAGGTCTTGATGAAGTTAAACATGACATTTCATTTAATCTTAGCTACCGAAGTGATTCAGGAGGATCCTCAGGTCCAGAAAAATGCTCAAAAACAAAAGTTCTCAGAATCAGACAAAACTAGTTCCATTGCGTACGTCTCGTCGTGTTGATTCCGACCATATATTTTTTTCCTCAAACGGACATCGTATGTGAAAGTTATCACGTTCTGATCAAATTCCCAAATAGGCAAAAAGTCAACAGGCAAAGTCAACGCTGACGTCAGCATTACGATAGGTGACGTCGACATAATGTCATGATGATGTCATCATGCTAACGTGGCATTATCAAGAGGTGACACGTGGCAGTACGTAAGGACACGTGGAAATACAGATGGGCACGTGGCAATACAGACTGACAAGTGACAAGTGACTAAGTAGTACAGATTGACATGTGGTAGTACGACAGGCTGACGTGGAAGGTGACATCTGGCGGTACAGACTGACACGTACTAGGGTGATTGGCTGTATGATGGAGGACGTGTCAGACAGGTGGCAATGTGACTGCCTGTACGGCGAAGGATGTGCTCAAATTATGGGTCGTCGTGTGGCCCAATCAGATGGTGCCATGTGGCACCCTGCCGATGGCCAATGACGGCTATGAAAAATATTGGTAAGGGTCGGGGTCGAATGCGCGACCTTACGGGGCTCCAACGACTTTGCAATGGGGGTATGACCACCAGGCTACCGGGTGAGGCTTGTTAAGCCATCGACGGAGATTTCTTTTGTTTAAGCTCCGAGGAGCAGATAAAGTAAAGGTGCGAGCCCAAGGGCTAGCCCACCGGACTAGTAACGACCATTGAGGGACCAGGTGCTATGACCAACAGCCAGGGCCGATTGGCGGGGGCTTATCCTGTCCGATCAGACCCTAGGCCTTATGCTTTTTCCATGTGACCAGAGAGCTGACGAAGGAGGGGGCGAGTGCTTAGCACCCTCTTGGCTGGTGCTTGGCCATATGGTCCATACGACCTCTTCAAAAGGGGTGCGTGCCCAACCTTAGGGGGTTTAATTTGATTTTTCATATCAGAGTGGATTTTATTATAGTTTTTGGCCAAATTTGGGCCTTTTTGTAGATTTTTTGGTCGTATGGAGGGGGATTTGACTGCAAAAAGAGGCAAGATCTTTATGGGAAGTTGGGCTTCCATAATTGGGCCTAAAAACTATATAAACCATGCCCTTTGAGCTTGTGAGGGTACTTTGGTATTGCAGGGAATGTGAGAGCAGCTTGAGGTAATGGCCCATTTCTCATGTTTTGAGGGGCATTGAGTCATGCTTTGAGAGGAGATAGTTGAGGCATGTGTACATATGGACAAGGAGGTTTTGTACAACAGATCGGAAGCATGTTTGTAACAACAAATAACAATTGTAAAGAGATCTTGAGCATTAAAGGTGAATAAAGTGATCCTCCACTTGGAAGCAGACCCGGAGACATAGCCACACATTGGTGAACTCTGTTAACAAGTTCTTTGTGTCTATTTCTCTTTCTTCTTGCTGTTATATTCTCTTATTTGCAACATGTTTAATGATGGTTGAACTTTATAATTATCCACGAGCATCAAGTTAATGTCAATTTGTTTATAATACCTTCCATTTTTGGATCAAGTATTTTGGTATCACAGCTTTGGTTGTGTTGGAAGGTCTAACAAGTGCAGGATTGGATGCTCACAAGATCCAAATCTCGAAGAGGAGAAGGATCATTGGCTGAATTCATTTCAGAAATAGAACATCTGTTGAGAAAGAAAAGAATGGTGACAGAGGGAGAAACTTCTCCACGAACTAGAGAGTTCGAAGAAGCATTTTTCTCCATGTCAAAAATGGTCAAAGTGTTATATAATGATTTTTTGGAGAGAAAGAAACTTGTTCTATGAGAACCTCTTACAAAGGAGAAAAGTGAAGAGAAAGGAGACTCTTCAAAGTCCCCTCCTTCACCAGCTTCTTCTCCTTCTTCTTCAAGTTCTACTTCAAATGCTAGTTCTCATTCTACAACACGTATTATACAAAAGCATACACATAAACATAAGTATCACATGCCTTTGTTAAAGCTTGATGTTAAGTTTGAGTTACCTTTGTATGATGGGGAATTATATGCGAAAATGTTAGATAATTGGATAAGACAAATTGAAGTATATTGCAGGATATAGAAAATCATAGATGAGGAGACTATGATCCAACTTGCTAGTCTCAATATGGGAGGCACCGCTCTTGCGTGGTGGGAAAGCAAGACAAAACATGATCTTAAAAAGTTCGGTAAGACACTCTCCTCGTGGCTTGATTTTACATCTGCATTACGAAATAAATTTTATCCTCTAGCTTATATGCAACAAGTTATTATTTCATGGTAGTTAAAGGGACAAACTGTTCAAAGTTATACACAGGAGTTTCAAAAAAGAGCTTTATTGTTGGGTATACCATTGGATACTCAAGAGACATTGCTTAAGTACATAGGTGGTTTGCATAGTTATTTACGACAAACCATTCTTATGTTTCATCCAACTAGTTTAGATGAGGTGTGTGTGCAAGCGACTCATCTTGAATCTAGAGGCAAGAATGTAAATGTTGATTTTGTAAAACCATTTAAATCTACTGAAAGCAAAACAAAAGGCAAGGGTAAAGAGAATTTTAAAGGGAAGAAGTATAATACAGTGAAGAAGGAAAAACCTACATGCACTTGTTGTAAGAAAGAAGGCCATAATGAGGATCGTTGTTGGATCCTTCACCCAGAATTGATACCAACAAAGTTCGGAAATAAAGGGAAGCCAAAGACTACCGCAATAGCTCAAACAAATTTGGGGTCCGATTCGGGAGATGAGACCAAGGTCACAGTCACGAGAATCAAAGGTAAAAATTCTGAAGCTAGTACAAGTTCTTCAGTTCAATCTTTAAAACTTGATAATGAAGTTGATGAGATCAAATGAACAAAAAATTTTCACATAAGAGTAATTTCCAAACATACAAAAATTGATACTCTGTTTGACAGTGGCTCACAAGTAAACTTAATATCAGAGACAATTGTTAAAAAGTTGGGATTAATTACTAAACCTCATAAGAAACCATATCCATTAGGATGGATTCATAATGATAATCAATTGCAAGTGAATAGACAATGTGTTCTAAAGTTTGCTATCACTTCACAATTTATAGATGAGGTTGAGTTAGATGTAGTTCCACTTGATATATGTGGTATTGTACTTGGGAGTCCATATCTGTTCAATAGAAAGGCAATATTCTATTGTGAAGAAAATAAGTATCAATTAACCAAAGATGGAAAATAATATGTTGTAAGGGCTCATCAGAAGAAATTGAATCTGTCACTAATCAACTCAGGGCAAATGAAGAGAATTGTAAATGTCAGTAAAAGATATTTACTAATGGTCGTAAAAGCAAAGGACACTATTGGAATTGATACTTTCCAAGATTGTGATACAAAGTTGAAAGATGACTTAGTTAGAGTTGTTTCTGACTATGATTATCTTTTTCAAGTTCCGAAAGGATTACCCCCAAAACGACAAGTTTAACATGAGATACAATTGTAACAGGATGTTCCTCTTCCTAACATTGGAATGTACAGGTTATCAGTTTTGGAAAATGCAGAGATAAAGAAGCAGGTGAAAGAGTTGATTGAACAAAGGGTCATCAGACCAAGTGCTTCTCCATGTGGGTCACCTATCATCCTAGTGCCAAAGAAAGATGGCACATGGCGCATGTGCGTGGACTTCCGAGCCTTGAACAAGATCACGGTAAAAAATTGTTACCCTCTTCCTCACATTGATGACTTATTAGATCAATTGAAAAATGCGGTATATTTTACTAAGTTAGACTTAAGAAGTGGTTACCATCAAATCAGAGTTGTTGAACAAGATATATGGAAAACTGCTTTTAAAACAAAACATGGATTATTTGAATGGTTAGTGATGCCATTTGGGCTTACTAATGCACTTGCTACTTTTATGCGAGTAATGAACGATGTATTCAAGCTATTCATTGATGATTTTGTAATACTCTACTTAGATGATATTCTTATTTTCAGTGGGACCAGGGAAGAGCATGTCCAACATGTTAGGCATACACTTTCAGTATTTCAAAGAGAAACTTTTTGTAAAGTTGTCAAAATGTGAATTTGGCAAAACATCTTGTGTATATTTGGGCTACATTATAGGTGGTGGGGAAATTAAAATTGATCCCTCTAAAGTTGAGGTCATTGTAAATTGGCCAAGGGCTAAAAATGTAACAGAAGTCGGAAGCTTCATGGGGGAAACACAGTATTGGAGGAATTTTATTGCAAACTTCTCTCTAATTGCAGCTCCTTTACATGCTTTGACAAGTGTGAAAAGGGTATTCCAGTGGGGAGGAAGCCAACAAAAGGCTTTCAACACTTTGAAAGAGAAGATTAATAAATCTCATGTTCTCGCATTGCCAGATCTCCAACATTCTTTTGAAATTGAAACCGATGCATGTGACTATGCCATGGGTGCAGTGATGATGCAACACATAAAGCCCATATGCTATCATTCTGAGACCTTCACTACAACAATAATTAACTATCCAACCTATGATAAAGAATTGTATGCTTTAGTACAAAGTGTTAAAAAGTGGAAATATTACTTAATGGGAAAGGAAACAATAATACATACTGATCACCAACCATTACAATATCTACAATCACAAACTAAGCTACAACAATCAAGGCATTTTAGATGGATGGGGTTTTTACAGCAGTTTCATTTGGTCATCAGATGTAAGAAGGGAATTCATAATAAAGTTGTTGATATGTTATCAAGACCTCGTAGTACAATTGCTACAATCCTTAAGCATAACTCAATTACTCATGAAAGTTACATTGAACAATATGTCGAGGACAAAGATTTTAAAGAAGCTACGCAACTTTAAGTCATAGTAAAAGAGCAGAAGAATTGAATTGTCATATTAAAGACAAACATTTGTATCATTTGGGCAAGTTATGTATTCCAGAAAGTGAAAGAGTCCATGTAATCAGGGAGGCACATACTTCTCTTATAACAGGACATTTTGGTGTAGACAAAACAATTGCTCAGTTACAAAGGTTTTGTTATTGGCCTCGAATGCATGAAACTGTGTCCAAGTATGTAAAAGGGTGTACTATTTGTGCAATAAGCAAACCAAGTAACAAAAAGCTACGATTGTACACTCCACTTCCTATTCCTTCTAGACCATGGGAAAGTGTATCTATGGATTTTGTGGGGGGATTGCCTATGTTTATGAAAGGTCACGATTACTTGTATGTAGTTGTGGATAGGTTCAACAAGATGTGTGTTCTAATTCCTTGTAAAAAGCAAGTCACAAATGAACAAACATCGCAAATGTTATTTGAAAATGTATGGGTTCATTTTGGGTTACCTACTTCTATTATATTTGATCGAGACTCCAGGTTCATGGGGAAATTTTGGTCAATCTTTTGGGAACTTATGGACACCAGACTAAAGAAGAGCACAACATTTCATCCACATATGGACGGGAAGACAAAGGTAGTGAATAGAATATTAGTGCATATGCTTTGGGCATATTGCAACAAACATTTTAAGCTTTGGGATGAACATTTGTGTTACGTGGAACATGTGTATAATCGAGCCAAACATTCTTCTACTCAAAGATATCCATTTGAAACATGTTTGGGATAGTGGCCAAAATATCCTTTGGATTTTGTCTTTGGGAAGGACATTGCAGTAGATAGACACAGTGATGTGGACAAGGCTACAAAGTTCATTGAACAGATCCAATTGATATATCAGGCATTACATGAACAGTTGGAGAAAATTCAAGCCAAATACAAGGCGGGACATGACATACATCGAGTTGATCATCAGTTCAAAGTGGGAGATCAAGTATGGTTATACATCAACAAGGAAATATTGCAAGGAAAAGGTAAAAATCTAAAACCAATTCGCTATGGTCCTTTCAAAATTTTAGAAAAAATTGGTTCTAATGCTTTCCAGTTAGAATTGCCCCCATATATGCAAATTTATTCAGTTGTAAATGTGGAAAATGTGATATTGTATGAGCCTCCTATGATCGAGGATCAAGGAGAAAGTGTTCAGATTCCTTCCATAGAAGATTTTTCTCCTGAGTACATGAATGAGTTGCAGGATGACACCATTTTGGACAAAAGAGTATGTACTTCTCGCAGGGGTGATGTGGAATATCTTCGAGTCAGATTGAAGGGATCTAATCCAAGTCAAGCAAGGTGGATGGAGATCGAAAAAGTGAGGGCGCAATATCCTCACTTATTTACCAACTGATACTAGACTTTTGGAGGTCCAAAAGCTTCCAAGTGGGGAGGATTAATCTAGGAGGATCCTCGGGTCCAAAAAAATGCTCAAAAATAAAAGTTCTCAAAATCGGATGAAACCAGTTCCATTGCGTCTGTCTCGTCGCACTAATTCTGGCCATATATTTTTTTCCTCAAATGGGCATTGCATGTGAAAGTTATTGCGTTTTGATCAAATCCCAAACAGGTAAAAAGTCAATAAGCAAAGTCAATGCTGACGTTAGCATTACGACGAGTGATGTCAGCATGGCGTCATCATGGTAATGTGGCATCATCAAGAGGTGACACATGGCAGTACGAATGGACACGTGCTAGTACAGACTGGCACGTGGCAGGTGACTAGGCAGTATAGACTAACACATGGCAGTACGACAGGCTAACGTGGCAGGTGACACGTGGCGGTACCGACTGACACGTGGAAGGGTGACTGGATGTACGATGAAGGATGTGTCAGATAGGTGGCAGGGTGACTAGTTGTACGATGGAGGATGTTGTCCAATCATGGGTCGCCACATGGCCCAATTAGATGGTGCCACGTGGCACCCTGCCAATGGCCAATAACGACTATGCAAAATATTGGTAAGGGTTGGGGTCAAACCCATGACCTTACGGGTCTCCAATGACTTCACAATGGGGGTATGACCACCAGTATATCGAGTGAGTCTTGTGAAGCCATTGACGAAGATTTCTTTTGTTTAAGCTCTGGGGAGCGGATAAAGCAAAGGCACAGGCCCGAGGGCTAGCCCGTCGGACCAGATCTTTGTGGGAAGTTGTGCTTTCATAATTGAGCCTAAAAACTATATAAACCAAGCCCTTTGAGCTTGTGAGGGTACTTTTGTATTGTAGGGAATTCTGAGAGCAACTTGAGCTAATGGACCATTTCTCATGTTTTGAGGGGCATTGAGTCATGTTTTGAGAGGATATAGTTGAGGCATGTGTGCATCTGCACAAGGAGGTCTTGTACAGCAGATTAGAAGCTTGTTTGTAACAACAAATAAAAATTGTAAAGAGAACTTGAGCATTAAAGATCAATAAAGTGGTCCTCCACTTGGAATCGGACCTGGAGATGTAGCCACACATTGGTGAACTTCGTTAACAAGTTCTTTGTGTCTATTTCTCTTTCTTCCTGTTGTTATCTTCTCTTATTTGCAGCATGTTTAATGATGGTTGAACTCTTTAATTATCCATGAGCATCAAGTTAATGTCAATTTGTTTATAATACCTTTCATTTTTGGATCACAAAGCCTAAACAATATAGTATTGCAAAGCTTAAGAAGATCAAACAAAGAACAGGGGAAATTGGTTTCAAAAAATGGCAAAAGGTTTTGAGATCTAATGAGCCTATTTGCATAATATTCAAGATGTCTATAATAAAGAATGGTTTAATGGAGGACTACTACCTCATATCAGGACACCAAGAGTATTGCAAGATCTTAGGGAGATCAAACAAAGACTAGGTGAATTTGTTTAGCAATGTGATTAAGGGTTCCAAGAACTAATGAGTCGATTGACATATAATATTCAAGATGTCTATCATAAGAATAGTTTATTGGGGAATTGCTACCTCATATCAAGACACCTTTGTTGCAACTAAGGCTTAGTTCCCAAATGAAAGAGTTAGAGTTTGCAATGCACCTTGAATTTACAAGGGAATTGTATGGTAACATTACACTCTGCTTAGCCTAGTTTCAACATCAACTGCATGCACTATTCAAGTACATCCAAGAACTTACAAAAGGAAAGGCAACCGAAGACAAGAACTGGTACACTATGAGTGAAAAGGAGGGTTATCTGAGTAATGATTATTTGATATGAATGGGATACTCTTCACTTGGTCTTGCGCTGGGAGAATATTGTGTGATTTGTTGAAAGAATGCACATTCACCTCTTCGATGTCCTATGTTATAAAAGTACGTTACTATCATTAGCAATGTTTGATGTGAATATTGCAAATCAAATACACAACATCGATAACTATTGAGCATTACAAACCTTGTTGGAGAGGTTTGAGAAAATTACTTTCTTATTGGATAACACTAATAGTGGAGGTCGAGGACAAGGGAATGATAATAGGGGATCACATAATGGAGGATGAGAACTACTTGAATGTTATAAATGTGGGGAAGTTGGATATATTGCTTGGAATTTACCTCGCCCTAGGAGGCATCATTATGGACATTGCAAAAAATCTAGGGTATGATAGATAGGGACCCATCTTATCGCTTCAAAATATCAAGAGATTACAATTACAATGGTTGGTAACTTGGTATCAAGATCGTGACTATAGGTAGAGAGCACAATGGGGAGGATGTTGATCCTATTCTAGCTAGTAAGATGAAGAAGGCCTTTATTGCTACACTTGTGTTTGATGCAATCCACTAAAAGGAATATATACAGGATGCCATAAAGACAATGAGGGGAGATGTTGTAGCACATGCACCAATTCTAGACTTGTTGAGGAGTACACCCTTGGGAATATGCTTGAGGATAGCAATGATTATATCGATGAGGTAAACACTAATTTGGAAGCATCATTCAAATTTTACATCATAAAAGGCTATCTAGGTGGTTGTGTAGGTTTGGAACAATGTCTAGTAGCTCAAATTGCGGAGCCTATTATCATTGCTCCATTCCTTGATAAAGATGTGTGTCAAGTGCAAGTTGCACACAAGAAGGAATTTTAGGATGGATTAGGGTGTTTTAAAGTCACAATTGTGATGTTGGATGTAGGGTGGGACCCTCTATTGTTGGAAATATCTACCCAGGAAACACTTATGTATTGAGAACTCCTAGGAAGGAAAGCCAAAATGAGTATGAAATTCCCAAGAAATGGCCTTAGCCATATTATATGACATTTCACGATTTGGAAACGTCATATGGTATGACTAAATCCATTTTTGAGCCATTTTGGTGTGTTTGTACAAAGTTTCAACAAATTTTTTGAAGGTTGCAAGCCCACCCATGTGCCCATGAGGGGTGTGGGACCCATACACATAGGATAAAATAGAGAAGAGGAAAGCTAGTGGAAGCTAGCTCAACTCACCAATGATTAAGCAATAACTTTAGCAGAAAGAGGGAGGCTGAAACAAAAAGTTGTTGCAGTGATATTATCATCCTTATGGTTGTAGCAAACCAAGCATAAGAATAGGAAAATCAGCCACAAGAAACCACCTCTAACTATCCCAATAGGTGCGTTAGGCCTAGTATAGGGTTAGGGTAAAGTTAGGGCTACATCCTAGGGTTAGTTTAGGAGTTATCAAGCGTTAGAAGGTTAGTTTTCTGTAGCTCTAATGGTTGTAGGTTAGTTTTGTAACAACAACAAAAAGTTGTGGGTGAAAGGCGATGCCTCAATGAGGCAAGGGAGCCAAAGACTCAAAGAACACTTTCCCAAAGAGACAACTTTAAAACTTGAAATTTGTATGTTTACTAAGGCAACAATTTATTTCTCCAATGCAACAAGTAAATGACTAGTGCCTTCAATAATTGGGTTAATGGAGTCAAGCAAAGAAAGAGCTAGAGGTACTACCTCCTTGGGGGTGTAAATCCTCTTACTCCCCAAGGCAACTATATCTAGATGGGGTTTAGGCTAAGAGGGTGTATGCCCTTATACTTCTCTTAGCAAACCCTTGTTAAACCAATAACATGTAAGCATAAAGTGATGGAGAATAAGGTGGAGGTGTGTTCCCTTATACTTCCCACCTAGCTCTAGCAAATAACCTTGACTTGAACAATAAATGATAGCAACATTGTAAAAACCTTACCAGTTCAAGGAAAAATCTAAGACAAACCACCACAATAGCAAAAGAATAGCCTTCCAAGGCTAGCACATCACTTCCATCAACCAATAATCCAATAAATAGCCATAAACAAGTGCACAAGAGAGAGAACCAGCCAAAGACAGCGACAATTTCATTCCAATACTTCTCACAATTGGAGAGTTATGTTATAAAATGAGATCTATCGATCTCTATTTATACAAAATGTCTCCAAAATAGTTTGTCCACGTAATTTTAGGGTAAACCACAAGACTAGGGGTTATCAATCCCAATCTTGCCCCTTTTACAAAATAATATTAAACAACTCACTTAAAATTTACTTTTACACAAAAAGAAACCCTAACTCAAGGTGATGTCACCCCTGTAGGGGACGTTTTGACACTAGGAGCAAGTCGTTGGTGTTGGAGGAGTGTAGTTAGGCTTCCCAAAGCCACATGTCAATCAAACAAGTCATTTTATTCATGGTCAAAGCCCCATTCTCCTCAAAACGTCCTTGTGCCAATAAATGATAACCTCACCACCAAACCCTATCCCTCCTAGGTGACGTCATGCCTCCAAAGGTGACATTTTTCCTATCCTAGGAAAAACGTTTGGCATGTGAGGGCTTGGTTATGTAATCCACAATGTCTTCTATGCTCCAAAGGTATGTCTCTCTCATCTGGCATGTAGGCCCTTGGCATCCACCAATGAGATTCAAGCCCCATGGAAGCCTAAGCTAGGCTTGTTCCTCCAAACTTATCCACCAACTAGGTCCCGCAAAGACAAATAAGCACGCCCTCCAAGGATCTGAAGTCAAAATATCATGATAAGTAAATCAAGTCAATAAATGATCCACTTAAGCATGTGCATCAAAGATTACCCTGTCAAACAATTAAGTGCTCAAAGACATTATGCGACTTTCCAAGGTTGGATATGGGAGGGTTGACGAGGTGTCCTATTGGATAGATCTTCCCTAGGTCAAGGAGTGTTTCCCAAGTGATCCCTCTCTAAGCCATGTAAGGTGGATGAAGTGGTTAGGGATCAAGACTCAATGGGCATGAGGTTCATGACAAACAAGTGGTTGTAGTGTGTTATTCATGGCTGCCTTTGTAGAGGGTGTGTGACACCTTCGTTTGCAATGCAAATTTTCCAAGCCCATCGTTTTGCCATTCTTTGTTTCTTTCACAATTTAGGGACAAGTTGAAGGTCACTATCCTGGCATGGTGTCCATATAATGATAGTGTCGATAAAAAATACCTAGCGGAAATGAGAAGATTAGCTCGCGATGAGACCCCCTTTCTCTCATGCATGCAACTAAGAGCCATTACCTTGGCTTGGTGACCAGATGATGGTAATGTCATAGCACTAGATATCCATGAGCATGATAGGTTGGCTTGTGATGAAACCTCCTATCCTCCAATTTACACTTTAAGCATTGATAAACATTACGTTTATGGGCCCCCCTTTTCTTGCATATAAGTTTTTCATTGCTTTCTTGGGGGATTCCCTAGGCGAAGCATCTGGAAGGTTTATACATAGGCTTTTATCTTTTACCCAACAACAATCCCTATGGGCCTTCAGCCCCTTCTTCCCATAGAATGAGGGACAACCCCTTCTTGGGTCAATACACCCTAAAATCCCAAGAGATAAGGAAATGGGTGGTTTAAGTGATGAAAAGTGGTAAATATGGTCAGGAATAGTACGATGGCTCTTAAAGGGAATTCCTAGTAGAAAACAAATTCGTGAGGAAGACCACTTACTAGGGAAGAATGTCAACCACCCAGGTGAAACAAAGCAAAAGACATAATGTCCAAGCATATGTCATGAAATCTAAAGCAATCTAAGATACAACATACTCAAATGCCTCAAATATTGAAATGACACTCACCATAATACCTGACTTGTACCTCATGGAGCAATGCCCATTACCTCCCGGAAGTTAACTGGTGTGGTGGATGCCATCAAAAAATCTACAACCTTTATGGTGGTGAGAAGGGTATCCATCTATGGAAAACGATATTGTTGGTCATGTAGTCTCTTGGCACTCTATATATGCAACTTGAGGGCCTCGAGACATAATCTCCTTAGTTATCCCACGAAATGGGGATAACATCTGGATCCTGGTTGGGGACATGTTCTCGTCGTAGAGTGCATGAGAACTGCAACATCTCCTGGTAGACTTGTGCCTTCCAAAAATCAGATAAAGACATTAGAGCATCTAGGGTGGTGCTATCACCCTTTATCCATATATATAAAATAAAAAATGAAAGCTACTCTAGAAAAGAAAAATTTTGACATTTTTTTCAAAATTTTCTAAACTAAGCATGAAATTAATATGCAAGTAGAGAAAAATGAAATATGAGATGCATCTAAACTAATATGAGCAATCAAGATGCAAAATGTAGGAAATCAAGATGACCTACCAACTTACCTGGGGCCTTGGGGCCTTGAAGATCAGGTGATGGGTGATGT
>SNQJ01S0061960.1:8712-30905 GCA_010110895.2 Picea sitchensis | reverse complement strand
TTGGAATTGATACTTTCCAAGATTGTGATACAAAGTTGAAAGATGACTTAGTTAGAGTTGTTTCTGACTATGATTATCTTTTTCAAGTTCCGAAAGGATTACCCCCAAAATGACAAGTTTAACATGAGATACAATTGCAATAGGATGTTCCTCTTCCTAACATTGGAATGTACAGGTTATCAGTTTTGGAAAATGCAGAGATAAAGAAGCAGGTGCAAGAGTTGATTGAACAAAGGGTCATCAGACCAAGTGCTTCTCCATGTGGGTCACCTATCATCCTAGTGCCAAAGAAAGATGGCACATGGCGCATGTGCGTGGACTTCCGAGCCTTGAACAAGATCAAGGTAAAAAACTGTTACCCTCTTCCTCACATTGATGACTTATTAGATCAATTGAAAAATGCGGTATATTTTACTAAGTTAGACTTAAGAAGTGGTTACCATCAAATCAGAGTTGTTGAACAAGATATATGGAAAATTGCTTTTAAAACAAAACATGGATTCTTTGAATGGTTAGTGATGCCATTTGGGCTTACTAATGCACCTGCTACTTTTATGTGAGTAATGAACGATGTATTCAGGCCATTCATTGATGATTTTGTAATACTCTACTTAGATGATATTCTTATTTTCAGTGGGACCAGGGAAGAGCATGTCCAACATGTTAGGCATACACTTTCAGTATTGCAGAGAGAAACTTTTTGTAAAGTTGTCAAAATGTGAATTTGGCAAAACATCTTGTGTATATTTGGGCTACATTATAGGTGGCGGGGAAATCAAAATTGATCCCTCTAAAGTTGAGGTCATTGTAAATTGGCCAAGGACTAAAAATGTAACTGAAGTAAGAAGCTTCATGGGAGCAACACAGTATTGGAGGAATTTTATTGCAAACTTATCTCTAATTGCAGCTCCTTTACATGCTTTGACAAGTGTGAAAAGGGTATTCCAGTGGGGAGGAAGCCAACAAAAGGCTTTCAACACTTTGAAAGAGAAGATTAATAAAGCTCATGCTCTGGCATTGCCAGATCTCCAACATTCTTTTGAAATTGAAACCGATGCATGTGACTATGCCATGAGTGCAGTGCTGATGCAAAACATAAAGCCCATATGCTATCATTCTGAGACCTTCACTACAACAATAATTAACTATCCAACCTATGATAAAGAATTGTATGCTTTAGTACAAAGTGTTAAAAAGTGGAAACATTACTTAATGGGAAAGGAAACAATAATACATACTGATCACCAACCATTACAATATCTACAATCACAAACTAAGCTACAACAATCAAGGCATTTTAGATGGATGGGGTTTTTACAGCAGTTTAATTTGGTCATCAGATATAAGAAGGGAATTCATAATAAAGTTGTTGATATGTTATCAAGACCTCGTAGTACAATTGCTACAATCCTTAAGCATAACTCGATTACTCATGAAAGTTACATTGAACAATATGTTGAGGACAAAGATTTTAAAGACGCTACACAACTTTAAGTCATAGTAAAAGAGCAGAAGAATTGAATTGTCATATTAAAGACAAACTTTTGTATCATTTGGGCAAGTTATGTATTCCAGAAAGTGAAAGAGTCCATGTAATCAGGGAGGCACATACTTCTCGTATAACAGGACATTTTGGTGTAGACAAAACAATTGCTCAGTTACAAAGGTTTTGTTATTGGCCTCGAATGCATGAAACTGTGTCCAAGTATGTAAAAGGGTGTACTATGTGTGCAATAAGCAAACCAAGTAACAAAAAGCTACGATTGTACACTCCACTTCCTATTCCTTCTAGACCATGGGAAAGTGTATCTATGGATTTTGTGGGGGGATTGCCTATGTTTATGAAAGGTCATGATTACTTGTATGTAGTTGTGGATAGGTTCAGCAAGATGTGTGTTCTAATTCCTTGTAAAAAGCAAGTCACAAATGAACAAACATCGCAAATGTTCTTTGAAAATGTATGGGTTCATTTTGGGTTACCTACTTCTATTGTATTTGATCGAGACTCCAGGTTCATGGGGAAATTTTGGTTAATCTTTTGGGAACTTATGGACACCAGAATGAAGAAGAGCACAACATTTCATCCACATATGGATGGGAAGACAAAGGTAGTGAATAGAATAGTAGTGCATATGCTTTGGGCATATTGCAACAAACATCCCAAGCTTTGGGATGAACATTTGTGTTACGTGGAACATGTGTATAATCGAGCCAAACATTCTTCTACTCAGAGATATCCATTTGAAACATGTTTGGGATACTGGCCAAAATATCCTTTGGATTTTGTCTTTGGGAAGGACATTGCAGTAGATAGACACAGTGATGTGGACAAGGCTACAAAGTTCATTGAACGGATCCAATTGATATATCATGCATTACATGAACAGTTGGAGAAAATTCAAGTCAAATACAAGGCGGGACATGACATGCATCGAGTTGATCATCAGTTCAAAGTGGGAGATCAAGTATGGTTATACATCAGCAAGGAAATATTGCAAGGAAAAGGTAAAAAGCTAAAACCAATTCGCTATGGTCCTTTCAAAATTTTAGACAAAATTGGTTCTAATGCTTTCCGGTTAGAATTGCCCCCATATATGCAAATTTATTCAGTTGTAAATGTGGAAAACGTGATATTGTATGGGCCTCCTATGATCGAGGATCAAGGAGAAAGTGTTCAGATTCCTTCCATAGAGGATTTTTCTCCTGAGTACATGAATGAGTTGCAGGATGACACCATTTTGGACAAAAGAGTATGTACTTCTCGCAGGGGCGATGTGGAATATCTTCGAGTGGGATTGCAGGGATATAATCCAAGTCAAGCAAGGTGGATGGAGACCGGAAAAGTGAGGGCGCAATATCCTCAGTTATTTATCAACTGATTCTAGACTTTTGGAGGTCCAAAAGCTTCCAACTGGGGAGGATTAATCTAGGAGGATCCTCGGGTCCAGAAAAATGCTCAAAAATAAAAGTTCTCAAAATCGGATGAAACTAGTTCCATTGCGTCTGTCTCGTCGCACTGATTCTGGCCATATATTTTTTTCCTCAAACGGGCACCGCATGCGAAAGTTATTGCGTTTTGATCAAATTCCCAAACAGGCAAAAAGTCAATAAGCAAAGTCAATGATGACGTTAGCATTACGACGAGTGATGTCAGCATGACGTCATCATGGTAATGTGGCATTATCAAGAGGTGACACGTGGCAGTACGAATGGACACGTGGCAGTACAAACTGGCACGTGGCAGGTGACTGGGCAGTACAGACTAACACGTGGCAGTACGATAGGCTAACGTGGCAGGTGACACGTGGCGGTACCGACTGACACGTGGAAGGGTGACTAGATGTACGACGAAGGATGTGTCAGACAGGTGGCAGGGTGACTGGCTGTACGACGGAGGATGTTGTCCAATCATGGGTCGCCACATGGCCCAATTAGATGGTGCCACGTGGCACCCTGCCAATGGCCAATAACGACTATGCAAAATATTGGTAAGGGTCGGGGTCGAACCCATGACCTTACGGGTCTCCAACGACTTCACAATGGGGGTATGACCACCAGTATATGGGGTGAGTCTTGTTAATCCATCGACGAATATTTCTTTTGTTTAAGCTCTGGGGAGCGGATAAAGCAAAGGCGCGGGCCCGGGGGCTAGCCTGTCGGACCAGATCTTTGTGGGAAGTTGTGCTTCCATAATTGAGCGTAAAAACTATATAAACCAGGCCCTTTGAGCTTGTGAGGGTACTTTTGTATTGTAGGGAATTCTAAGAGCAACTTGAGCTAATGGACCATTTCTCATGTTTTGAGGGGCATTGAGTCATGTTTTGAGAGGATATAGTTGAGGCATGTGTGCATTTGCGCAAGGAGGTATTGTACAGCAGATCAGAAGCTTGTTTGTAACAACAAATAAAAATTGTAAAGAGAACTTGAGCATTAAAGATCAATAAAGCGGTCCTCCACTTGGAATCGAACCTGGAGACGTAGCCACACATTGGTGAACTTCGTTAACAAGTTCTTTATGTCTATTTCTATTTCTTCCTGTTGTTATCTTCTCTTATTTGCAGCATGTTTAATGATGGTTGGACTCTTTAATTATCCATGAGCATCAAGTTAATGTCAATTTGTTTATAATACCTTTCATTTTTGGATCACAAAGCCTAAACAATATAGTATTGCAAAGCTTAAGAAGATCAAACAAAGACCAGAGGAAATTGGTTTCAAAAATGGCAAAAGGTTTTGAGATCTAATGAGCCTATTTGCATAATATTCAAGATGTCTATAATAAAGAATGGTTTAACAGAGGACTACTACCTCATATCAGGACACCAAGAGTATTGCAAGAGCTTAGGGAGATCAAACAAAGACTAGGTGAATTTGTTTAGCAATGTGATTAAGGGTTCCAATAACTAATGAGTCGATTGACATATAATATTCAAGATGTCTATCATAAGAATGGTTTATTGGGGAATTGCTACCTCATATCAAGACACCTTTGTTGCAACTAAGGCTTAGTTCCCAAATGAAAGAGTTAGAGTTTGCAATGCACCTTGAATTTACAAGGGAATTGTATGGTAACATTACACTCTGCTTAGCCTAGTTTCAACATCAACTGCATGCACTATTCAAGTACATCCAAGAACTTACAAAAGGAAAGGCAACCGAAGACAAGAACTGGTACACTATGAGTGAAAAGGAGGGTTATCTGAGTAATGATTATTTGATATGAATGGGATACTCTTCACTTGGTCTTGCGCTGGGAGAATATTGTGTGATTTGTTGAAAGAATGCACATTCACCTCTTCGATGTCCTATGTTATAAAAGTACGTTACTATCATTAGCAATGTTTGATGTGAATATTGCAAATCAAATACACAACATCGATAACTATTGAGCATTACAAACCTTGTTGGAGAGGTTTGAGAAAATTACTTTCTTATTGGATAACACTAATAGTGGAGGTCGAGGACAAGGGAATGATAATAGGGGATCACATAATGGAGGATGAGAACTACTTGAATGTTATAAATGTGGGGAAGTTGGATATATTGCTTGGAATTTACCTCGCCCTAGGAGGCATCATTATGGACATTGCAAAAAATCTAGGGTATGATAGATAGGGACCCATCTTATCGCTTCAAAATATCAAGAGATTACAATTACAATGGTTGGTAACTTGGTATCAAGATCGTGACTATAGGTAGAGAGCACAATGGGGAGGATGTTGATCCTATTCTAGCTAGTAAGATGAAGAAGGCCTTTATTGCTACACTTGTGTTTGATGCAATCCACTAAAAGGAATATATACAGGATGCCATAAAGACAATGAGGGGAGATGTTGTAGCACATGCACCAATTCTAGACTTGTTGAGGAGTACACCCTTGGGAATATGCTTGAGGATAGCAATGATTATATCGATGAGGTAAACACTAATTTGGAAGCATCATTCAAATTTTACATCATAAAAGGCTATCTAGGTGGTTGTGTAGGTTTGGAACAATGTCTAGTAGCTCAAATTGCGGAGCCTATTATCATTGCTCCATTCCTTGATAAAGATGTGTGTCAAGTGCAAGTTGCACACAAGAAGGAATTTTAGGATGGATTAGGGTGTTTTAAAGTCACAATTGTGATGTTGGATGTAGGGTGGGACCCTCTATTGTTGGAAATATCTACCCAGGAAACACTTATGTATTGAGAACTCCTAGGAAGGAAAGCCAAAATGAGTATGAAATTCCCAAGAAATGGCCTTAGCCATATTATATGACATTTCACGATTTGGAAACGTCATATGGTATGACTAAATCCATTTTTGAGCCATTTTGGTGTGTTTGTACAAAGTTTCAACAAATTTTTTGAAGGTTGCAAGCCCACCCATGTGCCCATGAGGGGTGTGGGACCCATACACATAGGATAAAATAGAGAAGAGGAAAGCTAGTGGAAGCTAGCTCAACTCACCAATGATTAAGCAATAACTTTAGCAGAAAGAGGGAGGCTGAAACAAAAAGTTGTTGCAGTGATATTATCATCCTTATGGTTGTAGCAAACCAAGCATAAGAATAGGAAAATCAGCCACAAGAAACCACCTCTAACTATCCCAATAGGTGCGTTAGGCCTAGTATAGGGTTAGGGTAAAGTTAGGGCTACATCCTAGGGTTAGTTTAGGAGTTATCAAGCGTTAGAAGGTTAGTTTTCTGTAGCTCTAATGGTTGTAGGTTAGTTTTGTAACAACAACAAAAAGTTGTGGGTGAAAGGCGATGCCTCAATGAGGCAAGGGAGCCAAAGACTCAAAGAACACTTTCCCAAAGAGACAACTTTAAAACTTGAAATTTGTATGTTTACTAAGGCAACAATTTATTTCTCCAATGCAACAAGTAAATGACTAGTGCCTTCAATAATTGGGTTAATGGAGTCAAGCAAAGAAAGAGCTAGAGGTACTACCTCCTTGGGGGTGTAAATCCTCTTACTCCCCAAGGCAACTATATCTAGATGGGGTTTAGGCTAAGAGGGTGTATGCCCTTATACTTCTCTTAGCAAACCCTTGTTAAACCAATAACATGTAAGCATAAAGTGATGGAGAATAAGGTGGAGGTGTGTTCCCTTATACTTCCCACCTAGCTCTAGCAAATAACCTTGACTTGAACAATAAATGATAGCAACATTGTAAAAACCTTACCAGTTCAAGGAAAAATCTAAGACAAACCACCACAATAGCAAAAGAATAGCCTTCCAAGGCTAGCACATCACTTCCATCAACCAATAATCCAATAAATAGCCATAAACAAGTGCACAAGAGAGAGAACCAGCCAAAGACAGCGACAATTTCATTCCAATACTTCTCACAATTGGAGAGTTATGTTATAAAATGAGATCTATCGATCTCTATTTATACAAAATGTCTCCAAAATAGTTTGTCCACGTAATTTTAGGGTAAACCACAAGACTAGGGGTTATCAATCCCAATCTTGCCCCTTTTACAAAATAATATTAAACAACTCACTTAAAATTTACTTTTACACAAAAAGAAACCCTAACTCAAGGTGATGTCACCCCTGTAGGGGACGTTTTGACACTAGGAGCAAGTCGTTGGTGTTGGAGGAGTGTAGTTAGGCTTCCCAAAGCCACATGTCAATCAAACAAGTCATTTTATTCATGGTCAAAGCCCCATTCTCCTCAAAACGTCCTTGTGCCAATAAATGATAACCTCACCACCAAACCCTATCCCTCCTAGGTGACGTCATGCCTCCAAAGGTGACATTTTTCCTATCCTAGGAAAAACGTTTGGCATGTGAGGGCTTGGTTATGTAATCCACAATGTCTTCTATGCTCCAAAGGTATGTCTCTCTCATCTGGCATGTAGGCCCTTGGCATCCACCAATGAGATTCAAGCCCCATGGAAGCCTAAGCTAGGCTTGTTCCTCCAAACTTATCCACCAACTAGGTCCCGCAAAGACAAATAAGCACGCCCTCCAAGGATCTGAAGTCAAAATATCATGATAAGTAAATCAAGTCAATAAATGATCCACTTAAGCATGTGCATCAAAGATTACCCTGTCAAACAATTAAGTGCTCAAAGACATTATGCGACTTTCCAAGGTTGGATATGGGAGGGTTGACGAGGTGTCCTATTGGATAGATCTTCCCTAGGTCAAGGAGTGTTTCCCAAGTGATCCCTCTCTAAGCCATGTAAGGTGGATGAAGTGGTTAGGGATCAAGACTCAATGGGCATGAGGTTCATGACAAACAAGTGGTTGTAGTGTGTTATTCATGGCTGCCTTTGTAGAGGGTGTGTGACACCTTCGTTTGCAATGCAAATTTTCCAAGCCCATCGTTTTGCCATTCTTTGTTTCTTTCACAATTTAGGGACAAGTTGAAGGTCACTATCCTGGCATGGTGTCCATATAATGATAGTGTCGATAAAAAATACCTAGCGGAAATGAGAAGATTAGCTCGCGATGAGACCCCCTTTCTCTCATGCATGCAACTAAGAGCCATTACCTTGGCTTGGTGACCAGATGATGGTAATGTCATAGCACTAGATATCCATGAGCATGATAGGTTGGCTTGTGATGAAACCTCCTATCCTCCAATTTACACTTTAAGCATTGATAAACATTACGTTTATGGGCCCCCCTTTTCTTGCATATAAGTTTTTCATTGCTTTCTTGGGGGATTCCCTAGGCGAAGCATCTGGAAGGTTTATACATAGGCTTTTATCTTTTACCCAACAACAATCCCTATGGGCCTTCAGCCCCTTCTTCCCATAGAATGAGGGACAACCCCTTCTTGGGTCAATACACCCTAAAATCCCAAGAGATAAGGAAATGGGTGGTTTAAGTGATGAAAAGTGGTAAATATGGTCAGGAATAGTACGATGGCTCTTAAAGGGAATTCCTAGTAGAAAACAAATTCGTGAGGAAGACCACTTACTAGGGAAGAATGTCAACCACCCAGGTGAAACAAAGCAAAAGACATAATGTCCAAGCATATGTCATGAAATCTAAAGCAATCTAAGATACAACATACTCAAATGCCTCAAATATTGAAATGACACTCACCATAATACCTGACTTGTACCTCATGGAGCAATGCCCATTACCTCCCGGAAGTTAACTGGTGTGGTGGATGCCATCAAAAAATCTACAACCTTTATGGTGGTGAGAAGGGTATCCATCTATGGAAAACGATATTGTTGGTCATGTAGTCTCTTGGCACTCTATATATGCAACTTGAGGGCCTCGAGACATAATCTCCTTAGTTATCCCACGAAATGGGGATAACATCTGGATCCTGGTTGGGGACATGTTCTCGTCGTAGAGTGCATGAGAACTGCAACATCTCCTGGTAGACTTGTGCCTTCCAAAAATCAGATAAAGACATTAGAGCATCTAGGGTGGTGCTATCACCCTTTATCCATATATATAAAATAAAAAATGAAAGCTACTCTAGAAAAGAAAAATTTTGACATTTTTTTCAAAATTTTCTAAACTAAGCATGAAATTAATATGCAAGTAGAGAAAAATGAAATATGAGATGCATCTAAACTAATATGAGCAATCAAGATGCAAAATGTAGGAAATCAAGATGACCTACCAACTTACCTGGGGCCTTGGGGCCTTGAAGATCAGGTGATGGGTGATGTTAGTTGAAGTCACACAACTAGTGCAACTAGCTGGTCACCTCATCAAAGTATCTCCCCCTGTGCTTAATCATGTAATACAACAAAGATAAGTCAACCACATAATAATCATGGGTATAAATGCACATATAATCGATCATGAAATAAAACTCATGGAGATGGGTGGGAGGGCGGAAATCCTACTGGAAAGAGAAACCATTAGCCTGATCGTCCCACTTGAAAGTGTATCCACAAGCCTAATAAATCGATCTCTGAAGAGGGCTAACATATATAGACGATGACTCGTCTTCATCTTCACTCAGAAAATCACTGCTCCCTGAAGCTTGAGAAAGGACGAGAGATCATGCATGAGGACTATTAGATTCATTTTTGGTTGATGTAGTCAATCAATGGTAGTTGATGATAGTTTATGATAGGTGAACTTAAACTTGTGTGTGTGTGTGTGTGTTATTTATATATATGAATGATGGATAAAAATGGTTGTTAATCTGTTTATGATCTGCATTTTCAAAATCATGCAAGTGAGCCAATAAATTATGGTGAAAATTAAATATTTCATGACCATAGACTCAAGGAAAGTGCATACTGGTTGAGTTGAACCCTAAGCTAGCCTAGGAGACTAATTGCTTTGACCTAGTGTCCTTCAAAATGCATGCTTTGCAAATTTAATATTAAATACTCCAAAAATTAGATTCTAAGAGGAAAATCAAGACGCAAAGGTCATTTTTCATTTCCCACTCAACCTTCTATAAAACAGGATGAGGAAGGCCTGATCAAGGGAGGATAAATGAGAGAGCAGGTATAGCTTTGTTTTGCTACTACAACATATCTAAATTCTTTCTCTCGGTGTTTAATAGCCTAACAGTGCTAACAATGGCAGGAAGGCTACAATCTAAGGTCAAGAACTAGGGTGAAAATAGAGGTGCTTACCTTTGGAGGTAAATTTTGTTTATTTGCTTCATGTATGTATTTCTTTGGAAATGTCTATATGAATAACACCGCCTTTACCGCAGATACTCTTCCAACAATCTGAATGTGGAATCACCAAAGGCTTCACATTGTCCAAGGCTTCATCCTACTTGACTTTATATTGTCGTGAACAACATATGGTCTTGAAAATATCCCATTTACAAGAAACCAAGTTGATTGTTAGAATTGTTTGGGTTACCATTGGTTGTACATAAATCTTCATTGATGAATACATATCTTTTGGGCATACTTGCACTTATCTTTCTATGTATTTTATTTGTTCCATGATTGTTTGCTTAGTTTAAAAGCACTTTTTAGTTTTCTTCTACTTGATTAGTTATTGGACATACTCACAATGTATTTGCAAATAATGATTAGCTCTCCCATACTTATAGTTTGCTAATATTTATGGTTAAATTTAATTATTTCATAATTTAACTTAGTTTGATTTTAACATTTATTTTGCATTTGAAATTGTATTTGTGATTTAATTTTGCATTTTTCAACACTATTTTAAATCTTATTATTAATATTGTAGACTTTGTTTTAATTAATTGACCACTAACATAACTTTTCTTACAATTATTATTTTATTTTTGCACTTAAATCTAACATGCATATTTGATTAGAAATAGGTTTGCATTCTAACTAAGCATTTAAGGAAAATTAATCACTGACATAAGGCACATATGCATAACTAGAGGATTGGTATACTTGAAAGGAAAGACTATGTTGGTTATTCTAACTAATTAACCTAATTGTGTAGTTAGCAAGTGTAGGGTTTTAAGCTACTATGTGTTTCCATTCCCACTTTACCCCTTGAGATCATTATAAAGGTGTTTTGAGTGCTGTTCTTGATTTGTTCATCTCGAGAATCAACAGGGAAGCCAATTTTCCTTAGTGCGGATGCTTTTTGGATGTACATGTAAAAGAATTTATGGAGCAAATTCTTCTACACATTCTTGTGAAAGAATTTGACAATCTACACACTAGTGGACTCGAAGAATTTATCCCCTATTATTGAAAATCAGGGTTCAATATTCAATTTTGTAACCCTTTGTCCAAGTGAAAATTACAAATACACACTTTTCTTAACCAAGGCTAATCAGTAACATGGCTATATTTACAACTTCTAAAGATATAGATTGTGATTTTGAAGTGATTGGTTGGAGAGTCAAAGATGATGTTTGATCCAAAAAGGATCCAGAGAAAGCTAAGAACAACTCAAAACACATAGAGGCAACTTAGAATGCTCAAAATGGCTTCAGCAAACAACAAAAGGGCAAAAATTCAGAGTTCCCAAAACTTAGTTAAGATGGCATGATCGGGAAGAACACGTCGCAAGCTTTCTAATGGCGTGAACGACTCGTCAAACAGAGTTAAGGATCAAAAGTTATAAGCGGTCAAAGATTAGAGCAAATTTGGTCAAAACTCAAAAAGTCAAGGTGACACATGGCACCACCGCAAGGGTGACACGTGGCATGTCCGTACAACTAAGTTGGCATGGGATGATGTGGCAAGGTAGACATGTGGGCGAATTAAATGATGACAAGTGTTATTTTCATGGGCAAATTAAATGGTGCCACGTGGCACCCCTCCAATGGTTGGTGTGTGTAAAAGTTATATGACTCCGTAGGAGTCGAACTCATGACCTCTCCATTAGCCCAAAGACCCCACACCTTCACACTACCAATACACCATGCTATGTTCTTTGTTTGTAATATGGTAAGAATTATATATAACTACAGCTAGGAGAACACAACCGGGAGACGGGTCGGGAAGCTTGCAAGTATCCCATAATAGAATACTTGGTTTAGCCAGGTCTCATTACCTCAGGTGGTGAATGCACCAATGCGCCAATGCGAATGCGCCTCAGCGCTTATCTAGGGCGGCGAATATGGGTTAAATCATATGAAGTAATTGCCAAATTGGTTGATTATTCAAGTTTAAAGTTTGAACTGGGCGCCAAAGGAAAGGGGCTTGACCTTCGGCCCAGCCTTTGGTTATATGTGTTGTTCCATACGACCATAGTCCAACCACCATATATGGAACCTTCCTCCAAATAACAATTGTCCACTATATATATATAGCCATTCCAGCCAACATATCCGCCATTTTAGTGGTTGCCCGCCAGATTTGGTAGGGCGTGCCAAAACTATTGTAAACCGCTAAACAAAGTGGAGTCCACGGGATTTGATCCAAATCCCGGGACCTCCGCTAAAACAAACTCTAAATTTTTCTCCACCCACCAATGCGCCAACAACCTCAGTTATAACATAATCACCATTTTTTTGGTATAAGAAGAGGGCCTCATTCAATATTTCGAGACATAAGACATAGAGAGGAGTCTGAGCGCACCTGTACGGATTTGTATGGTCTGGGGTATGCTTTTCGAGATTTCCAATCATTTATTGTAGGAGCAGTGGCATGCAAACCGAGGCAGGGGTGCCTCTTGGGCCAAAAAGTGTTCGACTTGGATCGAGGCGTGGAGACAGTAATTTTTAGGTAAAACGACGCCATGAATGCAGTGGTGGTGTTAGTTTTCTGATATGAGGAAATCTTATGTAGCTTAAATCCAGAATGAGGTATACTTATGTATTTTGCCCAATTCATTTGTGGAGTTAATAAAAAGAACTACCCATTTGAAAGCAGGACCCGAAGACGTAGTCCACCAGGGACAAACTCCGTTATCATGTTTTTGTGTTCATATTGCATGTTGATGTCTCTTTCCTTTTGAGCTTTTCCTTCTTTATGGTGTACTTTAGTTTATGCTCATTTAATACAATTCTTTAATAAATCACCCAACGAAAAGATCCTGGATCAATGTTGGTGCATAGTTATTTATGCACATATTGTAATAAATTGTGTGCAATAAATAGTTTTGTAATTATAAAAAATAAGCATTGGAATTATCAAGATGAAATTGACTTACTTTAATTAACTCATCTCGACCTTTCCATGCGTTGATTGATCCCAAGTTGATGTAGCTTAACTTGGAGCATCCATCTATTTTAGGCATGGCTAGTTGAGTGGTGGCTTAGTGAACTACAAATAAGTGCACAATTAGCAAGCAAGCATTTGCTCTATAGAAAGTACCTGGGTCCTAGTTGTACATATTTTCTTGAGTTGAGAAAAAACCAAGTTTTTCCTTTGCTATGTGGATGTTTTATGTTCAAGTGTTCTACCATGTAATATCTTGCATCTTTTGTGGGTTTGTTATTATGCTTTGATTATGTGACCATGTACAATTTCAAACATGTTATTATAGCTATTATAGAGTAAACTCCAGTTATTGAATGAGCTAGATTATCAACTTTTACAAACTGGTTATGCAGGCATTTTTCAGATCCACACATTTTGGTGATTTTTGGAGTTGATCTTACTACATAGTTGCATCTAAAGTAGTCAAATTAATTAGGAATTATTCTTGTTTCATCGAAATTGGGTTATGAATGCTCAAAATTTGCACATTTTGCTCATTCTCAACTAAAGGTTTGTAAGTTTTGTTTCGATTTTTTTAAAATATTTGAAATTTTTTCTTTAAAGTAATTATTTATTCTAGCCATTGACCTAGTTTTTTCTATCTACCTTGTGAATTTCTTGGGAACCTTTAGGAGGATCATACCCTATTTCGGTCCCCTCACCTTTTTTTCTACTACTAGCCCCTGCGTTGGCTTTACCCTCTGTGTGATTCTATATGTTGTTGCTCTTTTTTTTTTTATGTTTCTTTTAGCAACCCCCATTTTTTTCATCTAGCCTTATCTTACTTGTCTCCATCTCCCTTATTTTGGTCCCCGTGTTATTGCAACACGTTGAAAGTCCTTATAATTCACTCATGTTGGCACTTTTGATCACTGGTCTTCATACCCTCCTAGCAATGTTCTCATAACACTAATGTCCACACTCTCCAACACGAAATTGTTGCCCTTTGGAACCAATGTGGTCTCCCTTTCCCACGCAGCCTCACATAATTTAACCAACAACATGTTAAAACATACTAGCCTCGACATAGACTGGGACCCTCCACTCATTTCCATGTGGTCATTCCATAGGCTACCATGTCAACATTCACTCATTCACAATGACACGCGACACCAACTAGTAGTGCCATGTTAGCATGTTACACAACCTTTTTTTTCCCAATCGAGTGTAGTGAAAACTCTGTTAGCATACATAGTCAGTGCCATATGGACCAATCAGGGACTACCACATGGCACTTTAGAACACCTTGTGAGTTTTAGCATCCATATTTTCCAGGTGTTTTTAAACATTTCTTTGGCTTTGTCATATGACCTTACTTTTCAGTGTGTTTTTTTGCAGGTTGTGTATGCTTGAGTTCTCTTTGTACTCACATAAGTGGTTTTAGTAAATTTTATTATTTGATGTTGTTGAAGTTGATTTTGTTTACATAAAAGCAGGCCTAATTGTTGTTTTTTAGGCTTCGTGGGGGCATAACTTCCTCATACGGACTTGGCATAGAGTCCCTTTTTTTTTGGTTAGCTAGTTTTTTGAGTTGTTTGTGGTAGTGTACTTTGTTTTAGCTCTTGGTTTCTTATTTGCAAAATGACTACTAACCCTCATGAGATTTGTTTGAATACCACTATATTACTCATGAAAAGACTACATGGAAGACTTACTTAGAAGTAAATATCTTTAGCGGATCACAATTGGGATAGATCGTACACCACTTGATAATGAGAGGTTTGTGAAATTGTTAAATCACAATGTTGAAGCCAAAGGCTTGATTGGTATCTCTATTTACAGGGACTTAAAATTTCATATTCAACCATTGATAACCCACAAGAAGCATGGTTAAAATTTGAGCATCTCCTTAGAAAAGCTAATTTAATCCTTGCTCATCAACTAGAAAACCAACTCATTTCACTTGATCCTACAAAGTTCTCAAAAATTAAAGACAATATTTCCAAATTCAAGCTCTCAAGGCTTCAAATTAATGACTATGGGATCACTAAGCTCAATGATAAAATGATAATGGCTATACTTTCCATATCTTTAGCGGATCACAATTGGGATAGATCGTACACCACTTGATAATGAGAGGTTTGTGAAATTGTTAAATCACAATGTTGAAGCCAAAGGCTTGATTGGTATCTCTATTTACAGGGACTTAAAATTTCATATTCAACCATTGATAACCCACAAGAAGCATGGTTAAAATTTGAGCATCTCCTTAGAAAAGCTAATTTAATCCTTGCTCATCAACTAGAAATCAACTCATTTCACTTGATCCTACAAAGTTCTCAAAAATTAAAGACAATATTTCCAAATTCAAGCTCTCAAGGCTTCAAATTAATGACTATGGGATCACTAAGCTCAATGATAAAATGATAATGGCTATACTTTCCAAGTGAAAAGCCTTTCATTTTTGCCTCTCCCTTTCTTTCTACTAAATATGCACTAGGTGCTAATTATAACATGCCTTCTTTTGAACATTTTTGTGAAAAATTAACAAGAGAGCAATACAAGCTCTTACACATGGGTGTACCTGATATAGGTTCCAAATAGAAAGCCTTGTTTGTGCACAACAACAAGGACATCAAGCCTTTCAAGAAGTAGTCCAAAGGATCTAAACCACCAAAAATTTCCAAATCCATTTCAGTGACTCCTCCATTTTCCACTAATCCAAGGAGAAGAAACCACCCAAGACTTGTTTATTTTGCATCAAAGATAATGTTAAGCCTTAATAAAGCCCCATGTTAAGCATAAACCCCTTATCAAGCCATATATATTGAATTATCACACTTATAGTGTTATATTTGTATGCAATGCTAGAACCCTTCATTATACCCTTTCATTATAATTGTACCCTTTGTCCCTATATATCTAAACTTTGAACCCTTCTAAGTCTAAAAAATTATCATGTAGTACTCTAATACGACTTCTTAAACTCTTGAAAAATTTCATAGTCTGAACCTTCAATGATCAAACATTATAAAAAAAAGGCCAAAATGTTTTATTTAAGAATAATTTTAGGATTACTAAACAACCCCAACTTCCATGAGATACATATCACAAATTACAATGATTCAAAATATGAAAAACTTCTTCCACGTAGAAGGCCACTATGTATTCTCGTATTCGAAAATTAAAGAGTCTTAACTTCATCAAATTTTTTTATAGAGAAAAATAAAATATGGCTTGTTTGAGACTAATTTCAATACTAGTCACAAACCCTAAATTACAAAGAATATATCTCTGAAATTATAACTTAACCATAACCTAAAAATTTGGACCAACTCAAATTGCTATGTCTCCTCAGTCTCCATAAAATTTCACTATCTGAAAATTCCCAGAGACAAAGTTATAGAGAAACTTCTGATATGACTTATTTAAAATTGATTTCATCATTGAGTCAAAACCCTATCTTCCAGGTTATATCTCCGGGAATTATAACTAACCAAAACTTGAAATTTGTACCACAAGCATCATGATATTTCTCTCGAGTAACCTCCAAATTTTTTTGTCCGAAGTATCTCATAAAAAAGGTTATGGCAAAAATTCCAGGATGACTCTAATGAAGCAGCAAAATCTTAGGATTGATGCTCCAATGCAAAATGTTATGAACCAATGCCTTGAGAATGATAAAAATCAATGTATAACAATCCATTTCAAATGAAACCTTCTTTATAATAATATATCAAATGTACAAGATGAGATGAGATGCTCCCAAGACTGTGTCTCCTTGGTGTGTGTGTGTGTGTGTAATCTCTCTCTCTCTCTCTCTCTCTCTCTCTCTCTCTCTCTCTATATATATATATATATATACATATATATATATATATACAAGAATACATCAAAAAGAAAAAGGTAATAGTGTTGATTGATTCTAGTAGTACCTATAACTTCATCAATTACAAATTAACAAAAGATCTCAATTGCTTTGTATTTCTAGCAATGGAGTTTCAAGTAATGATTGCAGATGTAGGTACCATAAATTGTTCTAGGAAGTGCCATAATATTAATCTCAATATGGGGGAGTATTTATTGGATAGTCCCATGATTTCCATCAAAATGGGTGGTGTTGATGTCGTATTAGGGGTCCAGTGGTTAGAATCATTGGGAACAATGACCCTTAATTTTCATGATATTTTCCTCATAAGGAAAGGAAATTGAGCTTAGAGGTATCCAAGGGAAACCCTCTAAAGTGATAAGTTCTAATAGCATGACAAAATTACTAAAAAAGGGATACCATGGTGTAATTGCACAATTATGCTGACTAGATGTTCAAGCACATATATCCTCTGCTCCATTGGATCTCCAAATTGTTATCAACAACCATTCCAAGGTATTTGGAGAGATTCCCAAGGGTCGTCCACCTACTCGAGATCATGACCATGCTATTCATTTGCAACTAGAAAGTGTACCACCTAACATTAGCTCTTACAGGTATCCATATGCATAGAATAGTGAGATTGAGCGTATGATCCAAGAAATGTTAGAGGCAGGCATCATTCAACCTAGCCAAAGTTCTTTCTCTTCACTAGTAGTGATGATTATGAAGGAGGATGGTTCATGGCGTATGTATCCAGATTATAGACAGTTCAACAAAATGACCATCAAAGATAAGTTTCTTATTCCTATCATTAATGAATTACTAGATGAATTGCATGGGGCAATTTTACTTATTAAGTTGGATCTTCGTTCGGGATATCATCAAATCAGAATGAGGTAGGAGGACATTCTCAAACAACCTTTAGAACACATGAAGGTCATTATGAGTTTTTGGTTATGCCATTTGGACTTACTAATGCACCGTCAACATTTCAAAGCTTGATGAATTATATTTTCAAACCCTTCCTTAGAAAACTTGTGTTAATATTTTTTGATGACATACTAATCTATAACAAATATTGGGAAGAGCATGTACAACTTGTTGACATAGTATTAGAACTTTTGGAAGAGAAACAACTTTATTCAAAGCCTTCCAAGTGTGCCTTTGGGGTTCAAGAAGTGGAATATTTGGGTCATATTGTATCTCATGAAGGTGTAAAAGTGGACCCTAACAAAATTAATCTATGAGGGAATGGCCAATTCCCAAAACCTTGAAGAAACTTAAAGGATTCTTAGGATTGACATGATATTACTGCAATTTTGTCAAGAAATATGGTCAAATAGTAGCACCTCCAACAACATTATTAAAGAAGGAATCATTTTCTTGGACTCAAGAAGCAACCAAATCTTTTGAAAAACTTAAGGAGGCTATGCGTACAACTCCTCTCCTAGCAACACCTGACTTCACAAAAACATTTAGCGTGGAGTGCGATGCCTTAGGCCATGGCATTGGTGTAATTTTAATGCAACAAGGAATGCCCCTTGCCTATGAAAGAAACCAACTTAAATGAAATAACTTACTCAAACCCATTTATGAAAAAGAAACATTGGCCATAATACATGTAGTTAAAAAATGATGCCCTTGCCTAATAGAAATACACTTCAAAGTAAAAATAAATCATGATAGTTTGAAGTACTTCTTGGAGCAATGATTATCTCCATAAGAGAAACGAAAATGAGTTGCAAATATGCTAGGTTATGACTTTGAAATTATCTACAAAAAAGGAAAACATAACATTGTTGCATGTGCACTTTCAAGGAAAGAAGAAGAAACATAGGGTTCACTATGTGCTATTTCTATTTTGTGATCTGATTGGGTGGAAGAAGCAAGAATATAATGGAAGCAAGATCAAGAGGTATGAAAGATAATTCAACAAATACAAGATGACCCAGTGCATTCTATAAAATTGTGTGGAAGAACGATTTGCTATGGTATCATGATTGCCTGTATTTATGTAAGAATTCCCAACTCAAATAGAAGTTCCTTCTGGAATTGCACACTTCTCCTACAAGAGGACATTAAGGGTTCTTGAAAACTAACCAAAAGATCAAGAATGATTTTTTTGGGGAAGGTTTAAAAATTGATGTTCAAAATTTTGTGTCTAGATGTGTGGTCCGCGAACAAAATAGGGGAGAGACAATCAAGACGCTATGTCTCCTACAACCATTAGCTATACCAAGTCAATGTCGGGAAGAAGTTTCAATGGATTTTATTATAGGTTTACCAAAATCTGGAGGAAAGTATATCATTAGGGTAGTAGTGGATCGAATGACAAAGTATGCCCATTTTTTCTCTCTTTCTCATCCTTTTAAAGCAAGTACAATAGTCATAACATTCATGGAAACAATTCAAAAGCTACGTGAAGTCCCCAAGATTATTGTAAGTGACGAAGATAAGTGACGAAGATCCAATTTTCACTGGAAATTTTTGGACTGAATTATTTTCTTCTTTGGGTACTCAATTGGCTCACAACTTTTCTTACCATCATCAATATGATGGGACAATTGAGGTTGTGAATAAATATCTAGAAGGATCTTCATTGCTTTGCATATGATAAACAAACACAATGGGTCAAGTGGTTTCCCTTGGCAGAATGGTGATATAACACATCCCTCCATACTTCATTAAAAATGTCTCCATTTCTGGCACTTTATGGATATCATCCTCCATCCATCACATCACCCTCGAAAGGGACTACAAAGGTTCAGGCAGTGGAGGACCACATAGGGCACCAATAAGAGGTTCTCAAACTATTGAAGGACAACTTGGCTATGTCATATAATAGGATGAAACAACGAGCAGATCAACATCACAGTAAAAGGGAATTTGAAGTGGGGGATTGCGTATTTTTGAGGCTACAAACATATTAACAGATGTACCTCAAGCAACAAAAGAAGGATAATAAATTATCATCCAAATATTATGGCCCTTATAAGGTGTTGCAAAGGATTGGAAGTGTGACTTGCAAATTGGAGTTGCCTCCATCTTCATGTGTACATCCAGTCTTCCATGTTTCTTTCTTAAAGAAGGTAATCAATGACAAGATCCCAATCCAAACTATTTTACTAAAGATTAATGAATAAGGGAAAATCATACTAGAGTGAGAAACAATCCTTGAAACAAGGATTAAGCTATTGGGAAATCGTGCAATTACAGAGTACCTCGTCAAGTGAAAGAACCTACTAGTGGAAGAGGCAACATGGGAAGATGAGTTCTTCATGCAGAAACACTCGCAGTTAGTCAAGTGTTGTAGACAACACTTGTTTGAAGGGGGGGGTTCAACGTTGGGAAAATGATCCAGATTTAGGAGTGGGACGAACTGATTAATAGATTGAATACAGTAAACACAAAGATATGAAGAACGACACAAATATCTAGTGAACAATATCTTCTATTAAATAAACGAAATAGGTTGAAACTATAAAACTACAGAACTGAAGCACTTGCTCGAATGGTGGTAGCTATCTCTGAAAAGAGACGTGGTTGCTACGTGTATATGTTTGAGGAGAATGATTACAATGAGGCTCTAGAAGATTTTTTAATATTACTTATGAATGCCAAAACCCTAGACATAAAAAAACCTAACCTTAGGAGGTAAAATGCCAAAAGTCATGTGGGCCCCTATGTGTAAGTTGGTACCTCAACTTCCCGGGGTCATAACTTTTGCATACGACCTCTGTTTTAGGCGCATGATAGCTTGTTGGAAAGGTCTTTTAGAGAGCTACACATTACGCCATTAATCTCTGACCCCGACTATAATTTGACTGCAGTGAGCCAAAAAAACATTGTTTAGGGCTCCAAAACAGCCCTGGAAGTACTACAAGATGTGCTGACATGAAAACATACAAAATAAGCCAGTTGGATTAGGTGAGAGGCCAGTCGTATCCACCTGGAAGATGTGTAGGGATTCAAACAACCCCATAAGTGTAGAACCGACAATTACAAAGAAGTACAAAAGAACGTGTTGAACTAAAAAATGACATAGGAGCCAGTTGGAAGAGGTGGGTGGCCACCAATATCCACCCGGATCAATCCTCCCCCCGTAGAAAGCAATGTTCTCCATTACGTTGAGTTCCCCCATCAGGTGAGCAAACTTTTGCTGGATTTGGCCCCAGGTGAGACACTTTCCTTGGTGTAGAAGTTTCCCTACCTTGACAACCCGATAAATCTAGATCCTCTGGTGGCGAGTTCCCTTGACCTGTGTGTCCACTATCTAATCAGTGGATACTTGTTCCATGCAGTCGGGGTTGAGCTCTGTTGGTGTCAGTTGTTTTGCGATCTCTGAGGTGTCCAATAATGGTGGAAAATATGGTTGAAGGAGGTCCACATTGAACACTGGGTGTCAGCCGAGGAATGGTGGAGTGTTGAGCTCAAAAGCATTGTTACCCATAGCCTTGGTGATGATGTAAGGCCCATAGCGAAGGGGGCAGAGCTTTCGATGGGGCCCTGTAAGATGCTCCTTCTGCAAGTGTAACCAGACCTCATCTCCAACCTGAAACTAGTGTGATACCCTTTGTTGATCATGGCACTACTTGTACTTAGCATTGGCTTTCTGCAAAATCTCATGGACCTGTTGGCGGATGTGCTGAATCCACTCAATGAATCTAGTGGCTTTGTCGGTCTCAGAATGAACATGGGAAGAGTTTATCTGTGTGGTTGCTAGAAGTAGTGCAACATCAATGTGACGTAAGGGTTGTAATCCCAATCCCACTTGAAATGTGCTATGGACGGTGGAGCTATGGAGAGCCCTATTGTAATTGTGTTGCACATAGGGGAGACTCTCATCCCATGTACGCGGATGCTTAGAGTTGTACATGCGTAGGATGTGCACAATCATTTAATTGATGACCTCTGTTTGGCCATCTGTTTGGGAGTGGAAAGTAGTGGATTTAGTGATCTTGGTGTCCAACAATGACTAGAGACTCGACCAAAATGTGTTGAGGAACCTGTTGTCTTGGTCGGAGATGATGGACTGTGGTATCCCAAAATGGATCCACACTCGTTCAAAGAAAAGCTTGGCAGTATCTGCCGATGTGATGGTCTTCTTGCAGGCTGTGAGGATGGCCATCTTTGAAAATCGATCAATGACCACAGCTACACAATCATTGCCTTGCTTGGTGGACGAAAGGCCAGACATGTAATCCATCGAGATGGATTCCCAAGGCTTCTCGGGGTAGGAAGAGGGGTGTATAAGCCTTGCTTCTTGATGGCTGGTTTGACAATGAACATAGTTACCAAC
>SNQJ01S0061959.1:55272-68206 GCA_010110895.2 Picea sitchensis | reverse complement strand
CTAGCACCCAAATTTTATGGCCCTTACACAGTTCTCAAGCGTGTGGGACAAGTCGCATATCAGTTAGCTCTGCCCAGTCAGTCGAAGCTACATCCTATTTTTCATGTTTCGTGCTTGAAGAAGGTGATTGGAACCAGGTGCCATATTCAAACCAACCTTCCAGAGTTAGCTGAAGAAGGATCTATTTGGCTACATCCAGAAGTAGTTTTGGACCAGCGTGAGCATCGTCTACGTCAGAGAACCATCAAGGAAGTTCTAGTACAGTGGAAAGATACGACTCCAGCAGATGCCACTTGGGAACCAACTACCATTCTGTAGCAGTTTCCACATCTCAAGCCTTGAGGACAAGGTTGTTTTTAAGGGGGGGGGACATGTTAAGGTCCTAACCTGCACATAGGTAGATCAATGTATTCGGATGTAATAAAGGTCAATATTAATAAGGCCTTTCAATAAAATAGAATAAAGCAGATGTAAGAAGACCTAATAGAAGCTTCCGCTTCTAGAAGGATCTTCCTCTAGATGCTTCTCTTAATAGACATATTTAGTATAAATAAGGGTCGAGGGTATGAAAACCCTAGCGGGGAGATTATTGTGACAAAGTGTTTCTCAAATGGAGGTTGCCCCCTCGAAGAGGCCTATGAACATTGCTTTTTGAATCAAAGTGCTATTTCAGTTGTTGTTCTCATATTATTTCTGTGTTATTGTGGAGATTATGCTGGTTATATTACTATTATTCTGCCATTTCTAGCATTTTATTTATGTTCTACGTATTTATTATATCTGGTATCTTGCAACCTTGGCCTTTGTGTGCACCCCCAGTGTGGATGATGGGCCTCTTGGTCTGGCCCTATTCCTATGGGTTGGCAGTCAATGAGGTTCCTTGTGCTATCGCAACCCCTTTTTCTGTTTCTTTCAGTGCTAGGGTAGTGTCCTTTTGTCCAACTTGGGTATGTTTCTTTGGAACACCCCCCTTATTTTGTTGTGTCAGCTTCTAACTTGGCTTTGACTTCTTTGACACAGCTTTATCCCCGGTAGGTGTCTAAACTTTCCCTGCATCGGCCTCCGTACCTATAGGCATCTCTTGAGTGAGGAATGGAATTCCCCAATCATCTTGCTAATCTCTGATTTCCATCTCTATGTCTTCTTCTTTGACACAGTATCTAAGTTGTATTCATTCCTTCTCATGATCCCTTCTACTTAGATCTATATTATGTGCCTAGTTTATTTGAAGTTCATGATTTCTCAGTATTGCGCAACCACTTTTGGAGTAATTCTCCAACTGTTGGAAATGATCTCTTGGATATCGTTATGGTATCACCTGAACATGATTTCATTTATACTTTTGATCTTCAGGTCTGACATGCTCCCCAACAATGTATACTATGTTGTGTGGCGACGACTGGTCTGCTCACAAAAATATGTGTACTGGGGCTCCCTCCATCTGATCAAGGTGATCAATATTAGTAGCCAAGAGTAATGAAACTTTGTTCAGAGATCCTGCGCATCTCTGCAGTTGTCAAGGAACAGGTTTAGCCGGTACAGGGCCTAGTTGAGCATAGTTCCCTCCATGCACTACACTGTAGCCGTGATGACCCTGGTAGGGACTTCCTTCTTGAAGAACTTTCTAAGTAGTTTACAATCCATCAGTTTGGTGGCCAGCCTTGTTGTTTCATCACTGATGTGCTTGATAATGATTATGTGTGACCCTCACTCTGTGCATAGGTATTTTTCATATCCTTCATCAGTGCCTTCTCCTTTGTCTTGTCATTGAGGTATTGCGCGGGATTCCCCCCCGAGATGGGAGACCAGTGATAAAAGCAATGAGCTCCATGTCTATAGAGATGGGATCTTCCAAATATAGGTAACCTTTGTGGGTGACTACCATCAATTGCTTGATGCAGTTGTTTGCATCCCAACCCCTTCCAAAATGTGGAATATCCAACAGGTTGAGAATTCCCGTGTTGGCCAATCTAGTTGCCCACTGCTTTAATTGTAAAAGTGGATTCTTGAAGGACCCTGTTCCTACGCTGTCAATATAGACTTGCCTTGCAAACTCTGGTAAATTATACACATCGGCCATGTTGTGGTTTGTGTAGCACAGTATTTCAACACACCCCAGAAGGTTAGGCATAGCCTGTATCAATTCAGGAATGCATAGTAGGAATATGGTTGTTGCATCTTATCTGTGTGGTGACCTTGCCATGGGTTGTTTTCCCTTTCATTGTGGTGGTTGGGTTGAGGTTTCAGCCTCCATTGTTCTCTCATCGGCATAAGCTTATGGTTGGACGGTAACATCTTCTACTAGCCCCTCATGTTGTTGTCCAATCTCTATTGTGTGTGACTGTGTTGGCGCGGTCACTTATGTATGTTTTGGGGTTGTCCCATTTACCCTTTGGGCCCCTTTAGCGTGTTCAGGGCATGAAGGATTACTTGCATCCTTGACCTATTGGACCTATCCAATTCCATGCATGTCTACATCCATTCCAATCGTTGTTGTTGGTTGGGATTCCTCCACCACGGGTGTAGGACTTGCTGGTTCCATGTGAGGTGAGGGAATGTCATTCAATTTGACAAATTTCATAGCCTGTGTTGGTTCCTATTCCATTCCCTATGGTTGTTCTCTATGATGGCTTCGAGGTTTCCTTCTTTCCTGGATCGGCGCACCGAACTTGGGTGGTGCCATGGTGGTTAAAGTTGATTTATGTCGAACTAGTTCACCCTGTATCTCTTACTAAATTTCTCTCTACTCTGTATACTCTATCTCTCTATGATTTCACAATTTCACAATAAGTGTTATGTTGTCCATGTGCCTTCCTTATATAGAAAGTGCCATGAAGATTCTTGGAGAAGCTACCTAAGCTACGATTTCAATGAAATGGCGCTTCCCACATACGTGACATTCAATTTCCTTGACGCTTCCAGTTGGTGCAATTAATGCAAAGGAACTTCGAAAGCACTTGTCATTCAATTTGATAGACACCACGAGTTGGTGCCTTTTTACCGTAACCGCCATTGCTTTCAATTTTCCACCCTTTTTCTGACCATTGGTCCTTTTTCCTGCACGCTGGGATTTTTGAGTGCATGATAGCTTTGTATTATCCCACCTTTCCTTGGTGTGCAGTGTGTCGCTCTTATGTTGCGCACGAACTTTTCTCTTTTCGTCACGCTAAATCCCTTCTCTTTTTTTTCTTTTTTTTTACTGCACGGTAACTTCCTAAATTCTAGGAGGTCGATTGTCCCTGTAGAGTTTCAGTCAACTCCCATTGATCATTCCTCTGAGTTATGTACCTCTTAAATACTTCAACTATAAATCTCCCCCCTATGTGACATTTTTCACTTCATATGGACCCAACCAATGTACTTTGAATTTTCCCAGGTGCTGAAGAAATGTACTATCGTACATCAAGACTAGGTCTCCTTCTTTGAAACTCTTCATTATTATATGTCTTTCATGCCAAGATTTGTCCCTTTCTTTCTGTACCTCTTGGTGAAATCCTGCTAGGATCCTATCTTCCTCCATCTCTATTAACTGACTTATCCTTTCTTTGAGTGTGCCTCGTTCTATCATGTTGGTGATTGCTACAATGCACAGACTAGGTACCAAAACTTCTAATGGCACCACTACTTCTTGTCCATACACCAACCTGAATGGTGTCTTCACTGTCAATTTTTTTCATGCAGTCCTATATGCCCATAGTATTGTTGGTATCTTAAACTCCCAATCATCCATGTTGACATTGTAGATCTTTGTCAATGCATTCTCTAGGATCTTATTAAAGGATTTCACTATTCCATTTGCTTGAGGGTGATATGGTGTACTCTTTTGATGATAGAATTCAAACTCCTCAGTCATAGCCTTAATTGTATTATTAATGAAGTGAGTTCCTTGGTCACTCCTCATAATCCTTGGGCATCCAAATCTAGTGATCACTTTCTCAAACAGGAAGTGTGTTGTTGCCTCTATGCTGCAATCTTTTACCAGTGTTGATTTTTCCCATCTCGTTGGATACTTTGTAACAGTAATGATATACCTTACTCTTGGCCTCTTTGATGGTGGGTTAATTGGTCCTACAAATTCTATTGCCCATTTTTCAAATACCTGTAAGGTTACTTGTGGTCTTAGGGGCATCTTGTCATCTCTATTAGGTTTATGAACCCTCTAACATACGTCACATCTATAGAAGTAGTCCTTTACATATATATGAATGTATGGCCACCATAGTCCTACGTGCAATACCTTCTACATGGTATCTTTACCTGCATAATGTTCTCCTGCTATTCCCTCATGGGCCTCTTCTAAAATCCTAGGTATTTCATGTTCTAGTACACGTATTATCAAGATGTTATCTGCACTCATCTTGTATAAGTGTCTTGCAATCAATTGATAGTCTGTAGCTCAGACTACCAGATTTTTCTTCTATGTAGTATTGAATTCTTGTGGGTCAGTCCATGTACTCAAGTATTTAATGTGTCAGCAAAATATTCATCAGCTACTTGGACTGAAAATAACTGTGCATCAGGTAAGTTGTCCTCTAAGTTCGTAGGTTCCTCTCCATTAGTGATCCTTGATAGGTGATCGGGTCTTTCATTCAACTTTCCTGGATTGACTATTAATTTAAAGTCAAATTCTTGGAACAAAAGTAACCATATACAAATTCTCCCCCCCAACATTGGCTTATTGACCAGGTATTTGAGAGATGAATGATCTGTAAACATATTGAACTATTTTCCTAGTAAGTAATGCATGAACTTTTGAAGTGCATAAACCATAGCTAGGCCTTCTCTTTCTATGGTATTTTAATTCTTCTTACTCTGACAGTTTTCTGCTAGTGAATGTTATCGGATGGTCTAATTCCCATGTTCTTGGTTGCGCCAGAATAGCTCCAAGTTCTATAGTTTATGCATCGACATGCACATGAAAGGTATTTTCCCAATGTGGGAATACTAGTATTGGTGTTGTTACCATATTTTCTTTTAGAGTGTCCAATCCTTGTTGGCAGTCCTCATTCCACTGAAATTTGCTATCTTTCCTCAACATATTCTCCATTGGTGCAGTGATATGCGCATACCCTTTTATGAATTTCTTATAGTATCTTGTGTGTCCCAATGTTTCTCTCAACTGACGTACTAATTTTGGTGGTGGTAGATTAACGATCATTGTAATCTTGGCAGGATCTACTAGCAAGCCTTTTTTTCACACTATACGGACCAATAGTATCACAAAAGGTGTCCCAAAGATGCACTTCTTGATATTTAGTGATATATGACATTGCATGCATATTTCTAACATTAGACTTAACACCTCTACATGGTTCTTCAACAGACTATATATTGTCCAATCATCCAGGTATACTTCTAAAAACTAATGGATGAATTCTTTAAAAGCAGCTATGACTACTCTTGAGAATATAGTTGGTGTATTATTTATCCCAAAAAGAATGATTGTGTGCTGGTAGGATCCCCATTCTATGAAAAAATTGGTCTTGTACTTGTCTTCTGGGGCTATCCTGATTTGATGGTAACCTGAGAATCCATATGTGGATGAGTATTCTTCTTGGCCTCATACATTCTCCAATACCTCATAAGTGAAAGTGGTAGGGAAAGGGTCATGAAGGAAAGCATCATTCATCCTTCTCAGGTCGACACATATCCTTATCCCTCCATGATTCTTCTCCTAAACTACCATAGGGATTACCCATTTGGATTCCTCCACTGGTTCTATGATTCCAGACTCCAACATCCTGTCAATTTTTTCTTTTACTTTCTATTTATATATTGGGTTCAGTCTATATGGTCGTTGTCTTACTGATCTAGCCTCATATTTGAGAGGTATCTTCATTGCTCTGAGATCGCCTGATATGCCTTTCATTTATGTAAAGGTTTTTGGAAACAGGTTATTTTACTCACGAAGTAACTATGTTATGATTTTGATTGTTTGCTCATCCCAGTAGTCTCCAATGTTGGCCATTTTTGGATTCTCGGTTGTCCCAATGTTAAATTTCTTCACCTTGATCGGTGAAGCAACCACTTCTGATTCTGTAGGTGGGACTTCCAGCTCTCTTTCTCTTTTCACTTCTGTAATCTGAATGTTGCGCGGGTCCTCTTCATCTGGTGCTTCCTCCTACACATGGTAGCATGATAGTAATTCTTTCATTGTCTGTCTGTTTTGTTGTTGAGATTTTGTCATAAGTTCCACTTTTGGTTCCTTAATGAATATCACCCCTTTGATTTGTTTGAGTTTTGATTCTATGTTGGGGTTCTCATGTTCAAATGAGAAAGTGACTATAAATTTATGTTGTAACACTATCCATTTTGCAGTTCCTCTGTGCAGTTCCTAGTCTACATACCAGTTTTCTAGGATTCTTTCTAGTATATGAATAAAGTGATGAGGCCATTCCTCTGGTTGTGTCATCATCCATAATATTTTGTACTTCTCTAAGTGTTCCAAAGGTGACCCCTATCCATCATATCTTTACATCATTCTTCTCTTTTGCTTTGCATCGAATCTAATAAGCAGTAATCGTTTGCATTGGTACTAGTCCCTAATGGTCTCTTTCTGTGCACCCCACCATATTGAAAGTGTTTCCTTGAGTGTTATGTTCATATATAAGAACCTCTGATTTCGTAACACTTCATATTCATATCTTTTTAGGAATTCCTCTAAGTCGTTCACCCCATGAAAGCTAGGAGGTTATATTATCTCTATACCTACCCATCTTACTATGTGGTATATTCTTGCGCATATTCCTGTGGAGACTTCATGTAATCTTTGCTACCAATTTTCCAAACCTATATCTAACGTGCGTGACATGATACTTCTCCAACTGAGTACCCCATCTCCAGTTGGATTCACATAGTATTCTTCTCGCGCAGTTGTTTTGTATAGTTGGTTAACTTCCTCTAGATCCAAACAAGTGGGATCTACAAACCTTTCTCCTTTTGATGGGTCTAGTGGCGCAATGATTATGTACTCTCCTGACTTGAATGTCATCTTCCTCATCTTCAAATTGATTATGGCCTGATTTTTGAACGCCCAATCCAGTCTAAGAAGTGATGGATAAGGTGTTGTGCCATCCACTATTTTTATTACTTCGAAGTCTACCTTGGTGTGCACTCCATATAGGTTTATTGTCACACCCTTTAGCCTTCCAATTGGTAGAACTTTGTGTTGATTTGCTAGTTTCACTTGAACAGGTGAATATCCTAATGTGGGTTCTCCCATACATTGCCATGTCTTTTTGGGTAACACATTCACCTCATAGCCTAAATCTAGTATGATGTCCCCCATATTGAAATCTCCAATGTTATCATTTAATCTAAATTCCCTTCTTTTCCTCCTTATTGTATGAAGGTGATTGATTGGTTTCTATTCTAATTTCCCCTCTACCTCTAAGTTACATCTTTCTAGCATATTTTGAAAAATTTTAACAGATGATTGGTCATTTAATAGCTTAACACTGGATTGCAGAAAAGGCTTTATGGTACTTACTTGTCCTAGAGGTTGCACTTCATTAGTATGATCCAGTGATGAAGGAATATCATATGTTGGCCCGTCCCGAGTATGTTGCGCAGTTGATGTAGAAGCAATGTTTGGATTCAAGAATTATTTTCTGGCTCGCTTGAATATCCCTTTTTCATTATGCACATAAAAATGCTTCTTTGGTTCGGGATTCTTCTTCACCCATTGGTGTTAAGCTAGATATTGTCTTACTGTGCCATTTCTTGTCTTAGTTCCTCCATGCGTAACTATGTTTGTATTTATTTTGTCATCCCTTGATTCTGCAGAAATCCATTGAACATTCTGATTGTTCTGATTTCTCTTTTCCTGGATCTTCCCCAATAGTGTCGGACAGTCTCATGTGTCATGATATAATGTGCGACAATACATACATGTCGTAGGTGGAAGTGGACATTCTCTTTCATAGTGTCCTGGTTGTTGACAGTTATGACAGACCATTGGTCCTCTACCTCTTCCAAATCCTCCTCCATCTCTGTAGCCAGCTTGATCTCCTCGCGATGCATTGTACTGTGGCGCTTGGTCATACTGCACGGGATTATATTTTGGTTGCGTGATATTGTACTATGGTTTCGCAGTGTTATATTGATGTGGCGCAATGTTATATGGGGTTGGTACTTGGTTGAATTATGGTGCAACTTTCCCTATCATCATCTCTTCCTGCACCCTATAGGTATCTGATGTTTTTTCCCTCATTAGCTCCATTGTCTTGCCATCTTTTTCATCATGGCCTATTGACTTGAAAAAGTTGCAATATGAACTCTTACACATTGTCTGGTATTTCTGCATCATTGGACAATGATATGGATCATGCCCCTGTGTCTTACAGATCTCTCACCTTAGTCCTCCTGAAGGAAAAGGGTTTGGCAGTCCCATTTCCATGTATTGCACGAATGTAGGACATTCATTCTTGTGGTGTCCTTTTTCCCTGCATGTGACACACCAAATGGCTTCTCTTTTGTCCTTACCCCTGTTTTGGTTTAGTTGGAATGTTAATTTCTTTAGATCCTCCTTCAACTCCTCTGTGGTTGGATTTGTCTTATGATATTGGTTCTCTTCTAGTTATAGGGTTTCCTGCAAAGCCTCTACCAGAGTTTGAAACTTATGTTGTCTAAAAGGGTATTTAAAGTTTGGTAGTAGTGATTTGACAAACAAATGCCTATGTTGTATTTTTGGCATGACATACTTTATCTTTCCCTTCAATCGTTTGAATCTTTGTTCAATCTCCCACACAGATTCTCCCAGTTTCTATTTGATCTCTATCATCTCATTCATGTATTAATCCTCTGAGATAGGCTTCTGGTATTCATTTATCAACAACTTCTTAATATACCCAATCGTTTTGGTTTTCTATGGTGGACTATTTGTGGCTAAGATCATGTACCAATCCAATGCATGGTATCTTAGCATGATCACCAATTGTGCAAGTTTAGTGTCCTCATCTGTGATATGTTTTGCTTCCTAGATCTTTTCACAAATGAACAAGTGCTTTTGAGGGTCCTCCGACGCCTCTCCCTTGAATTCTAGTAATATTATGGTGGGATCGTGTATTTCCATCCTGAATGTTGAACTACTACCTCTACATGGCGTAGATACTTGGCTACCACTTCGTGAACTGGCTCCTCTAGTTACTGCTCCTTGACTAGATGTACTTCATGTGGTCATCCTTTTGAAATTCAGTTATCTAAATGGTGGTGTTCGTATTGGTGTATTAGTCAAACATGGGTTTATGGGTTCCACGCTGACACTAATATGGATAGGAGTGTTTCCTTATGTTCCTGTTCTTGGACCTCTTGTCTTCCTTTCATATTTCACGCATAGGAATTCCTCAATATGCTCCACAGCCCAGAGATCCTCTACCGCTTCTTCATCACTTTTCAAGCCTTCCCTCGCAGCTATGGCTCTCTTCTTGTTGTTCTTATTATATTGGTAGGGTACTCCACTACGCGTTCTTCTAGTTGTTGCCATGATCTTCTTGATCTGGTCTTCCTCCATCATGATTAGATCCAAGGCCTCCTCCTTCTTTCCTCTATCCCTTTCTTCCTCCATTTCTTCATCTGTTGTCCATGCTTCCCCCCTTCCCCCATGCACACAGAGAATTTTAGATGTCTGAGGCCATTTTCATTACACCCTTGTTATATAGTAAAATCTTAATGGAAGTATACAGTGGTATGATATACCTACCTCGAGGTCCCTATTAGAATATAATGGATGTGCTCGTTTTACCATTGACAATACTATTTTCACCCAACCATAGGCCGAAGCCACCCTCCGAGCACCTTAACCTTAACAGAGAGTAATTTTGGAAGCAAACACTAGGCTAGATAGCCAAACTAAGGGTAGCGCACCTTTCCCCATGGATAGTGCATCAACAAGAGCTGATCAGATAGTCCAAACCCTAACCAAGAGATAGTCCAATCCAAACATGATCTGCTAGTTGCATCAGCTACAATGGCATCTCTCCTCAAACCTACGCATAAGACTGGGCACTGCAGTGCACACAAGTTTTTTCTCTACAATTCTGAGACTGCCTGCCAGAATGATAATTGGCCTGCAATTCTAGCTAACTGCCTAGGCTGACTTCTCATTTTGGGTATCTATCTGTTCAGTATATATTAATTCTTCTAGCCAACTTCTTCTCTTGGAGACTAATAACCTAATATAAATTATCCTCTTGAGCCGACTTGTCTTCTAGGGTTATTAGCCAACTCATTAGGGTTTCTTCTTGCTTCCCAGAATATTCTATTCTCGTTAGGTTTACATGTGGAGGTAAATTCCTCCTGCATCTACCATAATATCAACACTCCCTCCTAGCTAGGGAGGTATTACAGGTAATTGTCTTGAGAACGAACATACCATTCACCCGGTAGCATCAACATAGACTATCTCATGACTAGATCATGAGCACCATCATCACCATCAATATCATCAGTCATATCATCTCTCGAAACCATACTCCATATGAGTAATTAGACATGATGTTGGATAAGTCACTCACACCACAGAGTGATACAAGAGCCAATGTTCTAATAGGGACATATGTCCTAGAAGAGTAAATGTTCTGAACCATTTTCTGTCTAGGAAATCTTTGTTCTTTGATCATCCATCTAGCTGATAATCATTTCCAATACTGTTGATAGTCTTCAAGGAAATCGGAATAAAATAGAACACAACTGTGTCTATCCATAACTACAATCTAGTGGTACACTACCACACCAAGTAACACACAAGTACTTGATCAAACAATGGAACACATCCACCACAGTAGTATATATCTACTATCATACAATCTTCATAACAATCATATGATATCACCCTGCACAGAAACAATGTTATGATATAAACTGAATCATATGGTCCATTCTTCCATTCACATCTATGAGATCTCGAAAGAGCATCTACCCTCAAAAGGTAAGACATCAATGATGATATATCTAGACTATTCTTCTCAAGCATGGAAGAATAATTGTCCTGATTTCTGAGCTTGGACCATTCCCCACCCTGGGCCATTCCTCGGACACTAAACAAAGTGTAACCTGGAGAGAATGAATCCGCCTTAAGGAACACCTATCCCTGATTGTTGAGCCTGGACCATTCCCCACCCTGGGCTATCCCTTCGACACTAAACAAAGTGCAACTTGGAGAGAATGAATACACCCTAAGGAATGATTGTCCGGACCATTTCCCCTGTTAACCACAAGAGGAAAAGATTGTCCAATACCAACCTCCAAAACGGACCATTCCTCATGTTAACCACAATGAGAAATCATTGTCTGATGAGGCGGGCCAGTCTTCTTGAGTAACCCTCAAGAAGAGAGACTGCCCTAGACCACTCCCCATTTTAACCACAATGGGAAGTCATTGTCTATGGTACATCAGAAATCTGGACCATTTTCCGAACTGGAAAATGTTTGTCCGTCAAAAATCTCAATCCACTTTCTGAACTGGAAAGGAAACTGCTCATCCTGGACCATTTTTCGAACTGAAAAATGATTGTCCATAAATCAATATATATCAGTGCTCCCTCCCAACCTGGGAGTCATATTTTCCTTTTTCAATAAGGAAGTTGTCTCCACGAGCTCCAGCTTGAGTACGCAAACTCTTTCATCTTGGATAGAAGCTTTACCAAAATGTATGTTTATCTACTCATCTGTGGAGATATGTATTGGAGAACCACTTTCTCCTTTCTGGACTTCATCACGGATAATGTGATGCTTGATTTCAAATGTACTTCGGTTTGGAACACTAGTTTTTCTCTAACGGCTTCATGTAGCTCTGATCAATAAAGTATATCATTGTTTGGAANGAGTAATCATCTTGATACAATATCTTTGTTATAGAAAATCTTCAATACACTTCTGTTGTGCACCAGAGGTTCTCCACCAAGTTATCTTTTTCCATCTGCATACAAGGGTCTCTTTCTGGTATGCCTCAAAGTCTTGAGATTGTTCTTCATATGCTCTTTGTTCAATTTATCTAGAGAACAGTCTTTGCATTTATCTGATGTATAATTCCAACTCATGGATGTTGCAGATGATATAATGACTCATGTAGAGATATGTCTAGTTTAGTGGAACACGTAATCATCATAGTCTTATCCCTCCATATGGGAGAACCTCTAGTTATAGATATCACAATGCTTTCATTCATAAGTCTTCCATACACTATTCTTCATCACGACTTTCAGTTCCTCTGCTTGATTGATTTTAGTGAGTTCATATCAGGCTGGTAATATTGTGATTCTCGATACAATGACTGGTTGTTCTGGCTTCTCTTTCTTTCTTGGAATATTCATGTTCTTTTTTATGTTTTTCTTTAGATCTTGGGTCCATGGAGTTTCTTATAGATTCCATGCCCTAAAGATTCCACTTTATCCTTTCATCATAGGAACACGGATGTGAATGGACAACCAGGGATACTTTAAGGTTTTTCTTCGAAGAAGACTTCTTCTAAGGTCGAACTAAACACGTATTTCTTTTCATGTCTACTACCATGAATATATACGTCATCATCTTCAATGGATCATAGGATTACCTCCCTCCTAATCCTTTCTTCATGTATGAATACATGCTCTTCTTTATGGTGATATATAACTGGCTCCCCCCATATAGGAGAGTACATGTTTCCGTCTGCATCCTTATTGTCTTCTGCAAAGCGTCATAAGTCTTTCTCCAATTTTCTCTTGATTACTGACTTCTTTCTTCTAGGTTTCTTCAAGATTGATTCTAATTTCATCTTATATTGTAATAGCTTCCACAAGATTTGTTTGATATATTTCATCCTTTCTTGTATAGTGATAGCAATCCTTATCTTGTTGTTCTTCGATAGATATAGTTCTTCTTGGAACATATTTTTAAGAGATAGATATACAATATATGTACAAATACTTATACAAACAAGATATGTACAAGAACTAAG
>SNQJ01S0061959.1:8972-26558 GCA_010110895.2 Picea sitchensis | reverse complement strand
AATCATGTAACAAGAGGATGATTTATATCATGTTTCAGATATGCAAATCTCACCTTCCCTATTCTAGTATTTTGAAACTACCCAAATATAATATGATAAAACATTAACAATTAGAAATTGAGAAAGGAAGCATAGATATAAATATGTAGAATTTGGTAAAGCAAGCTTGGCTTTCATACCTATTAAATATAATTATTGGGAGCACATACTAAAAGAAATTGTTGATTTTAGTTAAAAGAATAGCTAACATGTGTTGCATCCTCTAGTTGTCTAATTGTTTTATTGTTATCGCATTGCTCTCCAAGATCATTATTTCATAGTCGGTACTTATTGTACTGCCTCCCAGGCAGTATACATAGTGATGAGTTGGGGGTTGATTTTTCTATTAATTTGCTCTGACTTTAAAAATTTTGTAAAAATGTTAATGTATAACATAAGAAACTAAAATTCTTATTTTTTAATATGTAAAAAAATTGAATTTTCTTACCTTTCATTGGCTGATAACTTTATACTGTTATTGCAGCCTTCACTTATTTCGAGGTAAAAATTAACTCAAAAACATTACAAACTACAAAGTGGGTAAGTTAAATTTCTATTTTATATTATTTATATTTAATAATTTGTCAGACTGGCAGGCAGCTTGGTCTTGGCATTAAATATATGGGTTGTGGAATTAATACTTTGTACTGGCGCGCAGCGTGGGGAGGCAGTACACGCAGCCACGCTGCCCTTGTTGGAGGATGTGATAGCATGCCACAAATCTGATGATTCCTATCTAACTAAATATATTAGTAAGATTGTTTACCAAAATTATCTAACTAGATATATTGGTAAGATTGTTTACCAAATTATAAACATATGGCCTTCAGAACCCAGTTCAATCAAATAAAATATCTTTAAATGAATTCAAAGTGAATTGCCCGTAAACAACAATAGAATGCAAGAGGCACCTTTTTTTATCATGCATTTTTATTTTAAAAGGGACGATACTCTTTTGCATGCTATCTTGATGGCATTATTCATCCACACTAAGCCATGGAAAATGTAATAACCGAAAAGAATTCATCCTTACAAAGCACTAAGGTAAGTTCATTTAGACATTATTTCTTTCATTGTGTATATTTCTAAGAACAACTTTTTCATTGTTATTTTTCTTCCCTCTATGTATTTCCCTATTAAAAGTTTTGAGTGAAAATTAGTATGAAGGTTCTGTGAAGTGTGGTTATACTAATTGTTGGAGATAAATATATGCATTATTAATTCCCACATTTAATTATTAATCGGGGTTCGTAAGTTTTAAGGTGCAGGTGCAGGAAATGCAGGATTAGAGCCTACTCTAACCTAATTTAACGCCAACAAAACAATCTTCAAACCCACACTACAGGAAATTAACACTAAGTATTCATCACTGGGACGTAGGAATAACTTAGTGCTATAAGGGCTTAGATCACAGTCTTTCATGCACTCAGTGATGTTCGTTTGATTAATTGTGAGTAGCTTACTCAAGTCTTTTTTCCTTCACTGATTATTTCCTATAGCGGATCCACACTTAAATGCAATAAAAGAAACAAGCAAACTGAAATGAAATTCACGATAGAAACTAACACCTTAGGAAGAATTCCAACGCAGGAAGGCCATATCTCACGAGTTAGACCTTTAATCTGTCTATTGGTGATTCAAACTATGTGAAAGTAAAGTGCAAGGAATCCAAAGGTACGGGAAATAAAAATTAAGTCCGGGAAACTCAAAATCATCAAACTCAATCAACACCTAAGATTCACTTAATCAACTAAATTTATGAAATTTATAAAAGAAATTATAATGCAAACTGGTACCCAAAATCTATAATGAAACCAAATATGTTGTAAACAAAGTACCCTCAACTTGATTTTCAAACCAAACCAAAATAGATTACTAAGCTTTATCAACTCAACTTGAAATCTGAAGGCTAGTAATTAAACTCGTAAAACTAACCACTCATACAAACTGATACTCAATCAAATAATATGTAAAACAAAGTACTAACTCTTCAACCACGCCCTTGAAATAATGACTTATCATAATACCCAATCACTCTAAAAACTCAGTCAAACTAACTGTCAACTCTCCATCAAGTTTCCTTCTCAAAATCTTGATTTGTTCCAGTGTATATAAATGATAATCAATTCATTTATTGGCAATAAATACTTCTTTGTTTATAAGTATGCTGGAATGTTTCTCTTTGCTCAACCCTAGTTATTTTGCCTCTTATTTAATGCACAACCAATTTGCAAATTAAAAATTAGATTTGATTTTGGAATTTGTGTTGCAGGTTGATATATAATCATTCCAATTTGATTCATATTTATCAGGGTTGTTTCTTGATTTTGCATTTCAGAATGCCCGAGACAAAAATTCATTGAGAGCTCTATGTTTTTTTATGAAATCAGAGTTCTAACAACTTACTTAAAATCCTCAAAGTAATGAAATCAAACCTGTGATCTCAATGTGCTAAAGTGTAATGAGAATAATCAAGTCATCGCGTGAGCAACTTATGGTTTATTTTTGCATTAACTAACTATGAAAATCTCATACTTTGCTTCATGGAAACACTTCTCAATGGTTATAGATTGTGATCAATGGTTATATATGAAACAATAACACACACTGAAATCTAAGTGTTTGTTAAACATGAATTCATAAAATGAAATTGAAATTACAATCAAACATGATCTATAAAAAATGAAATTACACATGAACAAAAATTAAAAAATGTAAATGAAATAAAATCTAACTATTAAATAAATAAAACATGGAAACACTTACTCACTCTGAGGGGCCCTTCCCAGGTGGTGAGTGCTGCTTGAAAGCAATCAGATCACTCAAATTCTTGGAACCATGCACAGAAGCAATAACTCTTTCATTTCATCAAATTCAGAAATTACAAAAGGGAAGATCACTCTCGCAATAGCATTTCGACCTTAACTATCAATGAATGTCACATAATGATAATTGGATTTATCATAGCCCTGTGAGGCTTATTTATACATGAAAAATCATTGAGAAATGGATGGGACCAAATCCCAATGCTCAGATTTCAAATTTACAATTTTAGATAAAATCCTCAAAAATCTAGGTTTTATTGCAATTTGGGCAGATTCGAGTTAGGCCCCCACCCATATCTTCCAAACCAATTCTAATTTTGAAAAAATTCCTACATCTTACTCAATTTTCCATATTCTGAACAAAACCCATTTCGTAGAATTTCTAGCTCTGATTCCATATGCACGGAAATCGAGGCACAAGCTGGCAGTTTGAGATTTTTGCTAATTTTTGTAGAATCATTCCCCCTGAGCTAGAGGTCCACATGTGTGATATGGGTGAATTATTCCTCATGTGTCTGCATTTAAACGTGGCTCTGGTCAAAACCCATGTCCCTGATTTTCCTCTAGAATCTTTCCAAAATTTTGAATTATTTCTAGTATCGGATTAGCATAGTTGGTACCGGATTAGAATAGTTGGTACCGGATTAGAACAGTTAGTACCAGAATCTTGTAGGTGGGGGTTTAGTACCGGATGAACACAGTCACGACTATGGGTATCAGACCAACGCGATGGTAGTACCGGATGGAGCTAGTACCAGAATAGGCGCAATCTGGTACTGGATGAAGCTGGTACCGGAAGAGGTAGAGAGCTGGTACCAGATGAACGCAAAGGTAGTATTGGATCATTGAAAAGTATTGGATGACATGGAGTGTGGTTACTGGATGACTGTGCGGGTACCGGTTGACTGTAGAACCTTCTGGTACCAGATGACTTGGAGTATCGGATGACCTGCAATGCGGGTACCAGAACAGGAACAATACAGGTACCGGAACATGGACAGTGCATATACTGGAACCTGAATAGTACAGAACATGTTTCTTGGACATATAAACATAGGATTAAACCATCATTGAAAAAACTATTGTATAATCATCCTTTTAATCACTAAAAATATGGAAAATTATGTATTAACCACATAGGATGAATAACAAGAGATAATGGAGGTTTATAGTGTAATTAGCGATATATTATTGATGAAATGCGGGGAGAAGGTGTAATGATGAGTGTATTTGTATGGCAGAAAGTATGACAAAACTGGAGCTCAACACTAATGGTGGTAAAGGGGCTATGCATGTGCATGTTAGTTGGTATAGTGGACATCAGGATTAAAATTTTAGTTGGTATAGTGAGCATCAGATCAAAAGTTTTCGAGTTTAGTAGATGATTAAATACAAGGCAGTAAAGTCATTAGTGTAGATATATATTATTATTATTATTTATTTTTTAAGTGTCTATAAATTACTTTTCAAAATCATGAGTTACAAAATTAACACTCATATCAGAGTGTCGGTTGGTCTGAATCGCCCAGTAGGGAAACTGATTCAGCTAATATAGCAAAAAATGTGTGAGGCACAACTTAGTTGTCTATGAAAATAAAAAATGAATTGTCTATGCAAGGCCCAAGAATAAGCAAAGAGTAGCAAAATTATCTAACAAAATATAAAGCACCATGTCTTGAGATCCTGATAAATTGAACTTGCGCAACTACCACCTATGCTCATACAGAAAATAAGAATCGGGTCAATGGCCAACCTACCCCTATGTGTCGCTCGGGGTCATCACATGGTTGCTTGATGTTGGGGCCGCCACTGTAGTCGCAACATCATTGGTCACAAGACCTGGAGAGTGTAAGGAGCCACGCAGTGTTGTGAGCAAGAATTCCAGCATGTCCCCTCGTTGGTCCATGTTTTCCATTTGAAACCGCAGGTCATCCATTTCTGAATTCAAAGATAATGTTGTGCAAGATCTCCCAAGAGGCAAGAAGGCGCGAGCATAAAGCACAGTCCGAGCAAGAATGAGGTTGGGCAGAGGTGGGAGGCTCCACCAAGGGGACGAAAGGAGATGATGGAGGTTATGGTTGGGCAGACAACTCATGTGGAGGTGTTGAAGGGGTCGGGGGTGATTGTGAGGAAGAAGAAGATAAGTCCAGGAGAGGACCTGGAGTGAAACCCAAAGAATTGTGGTATGTTGTTCATACCATTCCACACAACATGCCTAGGTAGAAGACAGAGGGGGGAAGCTACGATGGCTAGAAGAGGACAGCGATGAAGCGGGGGTCGAAGAGCTAGGTAGCGGGTTGATAGAAGAAGGAGCCTGGTGAGCCATATGCCCATATGCTAGGTGCCAAATGGGGCCTCGCTTTGGTTTCCCTTGAAGATAAGACATGGCCAGTTGAGACAAGGAGCAATTACCAGTTGCAGGGAAACACGATGAGCCTCCAAACCAGAGAAAAATGCAGAGAGGGCACAAGGCTGAAGCAAAAGAGTCGATGGTTCCCGGTGGATGGGCGAAAGGTCAGCATATAAACCAGAGAGATACATCGCACAAGCGTTGAGGTGATGGATCGAAGGAAACAACCATCGCCATGAAAAAACCAAGGGAGGTGGCACACAGAATCATTAGAGTCGATATGCAGCGGAGTGAATGCAGATGGGAGACATAAGGGGAAGCATTTAAAAGGGGGGGTAATGTCGTTGGTGCACTTCACAGGGCCGCAACATGCATGGGACACGTCACCCGTCCCTTCAACACTCCATCAAAAGTATATTATTATTATTATTATTATTATTATTATTATTGAATAGTAAAGAAATGTTTAATTAATGTTTTGGTCCAATCAAAATTTAAAATAATTTAATAAATATTAATAAAAATTATTATTATTGTTATTTAATGGTAAAAAAATGTTTAATTAATATTTTTTTTATCAAAATTTAAAATAATTTAATAAATATTAATAAAAAAATTATCTATGTTAAAAAAATTAATATCATTATTTTCAAGCTTGTGTAAATCTTGACCCGTATACATCAATGGATAAGTAATGCAGAAATCGATTCCAATAGTCACTTGTAGTGCGCACAACAATGCACTATTTATGTACAACCATGTCATTATTATTTTCAAAATTGATATAAATTTGGATCGACAATTGATCAAACAAAACCTACTTGACACGTTTAAAAGTTTTATTGTTTTTCTTTTCAATTGTTTTTTTCAATGATAAGTAGTTTTTTCTGGTTTAACGATGATAAAAGTGGTCAAATCAATCTTTGTGAGCCAATAAGACTTCAATAAAATACATGGAAAATAAAATGTGTTTAGATGAAAAGATTATAGTTTGCAATATCTCAATAGTAAAGTGTTACTGTGTTTTTAGGATTTTTAGCAGTAATGACAGAAAAGGTCTAATTATTTTTCAATCAATGTGAGAAGCAACATGAAAAGCCAAATATTTTTCAATTAAACTTTATGGAGATTATATTTTTCCAATTTAATAATGAAAATTAATTGGAAAAGTGAAAACAATAATCTCTTTTTTTTTCCAAAAGAAAATTTTCACTTTGTATTAAATTTGGATTTAACCAAAAAGATATAATAGTGTGCCTATACAAAAAATCTATGATTGTGCCATGCACATCAAATAGATACCAAGAGATTATCCTTTTCGAATAGAAGGAAGATCCAAAAAAGGCAGATCTAGTTGTATACAAATCAGACCATCCCAAGACTAAGGATACAAAAGGATAGTACCAAATCTTCGAGCAGAAGAGAAAAAAGAGAGATCACTAAATGACTAACATCAGACATTAAGATAGAATAGAGGTATGCGGTGAGTATGGATCTCAAGTCCACCTATCCAGTGTTGATAAGACAAAATACTAGAGTGATCCAGTATAGCTTTTTTGGATAGAATATTTTCCTCTGAATTTAGCTCCCTGAAAATATGTGAGAAATTGATCTGAGTGAAAGTCTGTGTGAGATCAATGATTCTATCCTTCCAACATTCCAATGCCGCAACTAGAAGCTTTCATTTTCTGTTTAACCAGTCAATAATGATCTTGGAATCTCTTCTCACATGAAGATCCAAAATATTATAACAAAATGCCAAAAATAGAGTGACCCGGACTCCAAGAAGCTCATCTTTTGTGTTTATTCTGATGCCACAATTTAATGTCCAAGTGATCCAAGAGCCATCATAGAGTTGAATCCTCCCACTGGCTCCACAATACAAACCCGAGTTTTGAGAGGCCCCATCGAACCATGCACAGTTTTCGCTCAGTTGTGTAAGAGGTTGAATAGTACGTGGGACAGAAAAAATTTTAAACCTTTCGGGTTTCAACTCCCCCATGATATGGAAGCAAATAGTGTTTATGGAGACATGTGTATTCTCGAATATCGCCTTATTGCGGGAGGTCCAAACATATTAATCAAACAATAACTGGTAGATGTGGTAAGTTGGTGACCTGTAGGGACCAATTCTCCAGGAAATCCTACAGATTTGTGCCCATCCACATCAAATTTGGATTTAGGACTGATAGGATTTTAATCCAAATTGATTTTGTAATAGGTCAGTCCAAAAATATGTGGAAGATAGATTCAGAATTTTTGCAGCAGAGGAAGCACAAATTTGGACCTATCCATCCCTGGAGCTGAAGAATATCCCAAGTTAAAATCTTGTCATTTCCAGCTAGCCATATAAAGAGTTTTAATTTCAATGGAAGGGTCCAATGCCATAGTGTTTTTCACCAGCCAGTGCTCTTTTGTATCCAGATATTAGATGAGATGGATTTATATACATTCCTTACAATCATTTGTCCAGATTAGTCCCCTCCATTCCAAAGAAAAATGTATTTCGATGTATGTAGACGGATCCCCGCACCACTTAGCGTCGAGAAATATGTTGTCCACTCCTGAGCTACAGCACCCGATAGTCCTAGATCTGCACTAGATTCCACCTTGTGCAAGTAACCCTATCGTCGGAGAAAATTTGTGCTTGAAATACGAAGTAGATTTTTGACAAATTTAGTTGATCCAGTAAACCCCGTGAGAGGTATGCCTTTGATCCAAGCCCCAGTATAGCATACCTGCCAATATGTATTTCAAGACCCGAACCCGATTTCCAGCATATCCATTGGTGAATGAATTGTAGGTTCTTTGTAATAGATCGCTAGATCGGTGAGGCACTGAATGTGCAAATATCAGGAAGACTGATCCATCGAGCAATAGAATGCGAGTAGATGTATTTCCAAAAAATGATACGGTGCCATATGTCATCCTGAGTTAATACACGCCACAGTTTTCTGGTAGCCAATGCTTGTTTGAAGAGTGTAAGGTTGTGCAGTCCACAGCCACCTGTCGTCTTTGGATTAGCAATGAAATCCCATCTACAAGGATGAAGAGAATGTTGACTTGCATTTCCAGACCAAAGAAAAGAAAACATCAATCTCTTGATCCTGTTCAAAATGGAGGGTGGGATATTGGCTAGATCCATCCAGTAGACCTCCTGACCTTCGAGCACCGATTTTAAGAGAATAAATCTCCCACCCAAAGTGAGCCATCAGTTGCACCAATGTGCAATACAATTTTCAAATTTTACCAACAGCTAATTCCAATCAGTTGTTTTGTAGCAGTTTGACCTGAGGAAGTATCCAAGGTAACGAAAAACCTGTGTGATCTCTTGATAACCAAAAGGAAAAATGGATTTGAAGGTTTCTAGATCTGCCGCTAAGAGGCGAGAGTAGTGGAAGGTGGATTTTGTTTCATTTATCTGAAGGCCCGATGCACCGCAAAAGAGATTTAGAATCAATTTGATTTCTTGACATTCTTTTAAGTCTTCTTTGGTGGCAATAATGATGTCATCCACAAAGAAAAGGTGCAGCACTTTTGTCAATCTTGATACCTTAATGTCAGTGATAAGTCCCTCTTGTTGTCTCATCTTGAGAAGAATGTTCAGGCCTTCCAAAGCCAATATGAAAAGGAGTGGGGAGAGAGGACATCCCTGTCTCAATCCCCTTTCATTTTTGAAGAATGTTGTAGTTTCTTCGTTGACCAGCACCGCAATGGTCGCACTAGTCACGCACCCCATAATCCATCTTGTGAAGTGATAACTGAAACCAGATTGCTATAGTATCATTCTAAGATAGTTCCAACAATAATCTCTTATTAGAGGTTAAAGATTAAGACTAATAAAAAAGGATATACATTTATGAACTTCTCGCATTAATGTCTCCTAAACCTTATAATGACTCATCGTTGCCACTATCATAAATTAATAATATAATTTGAGTGATACATTCTCTAAATATTCAAACCAAATAGCTTATTCCATCTATATAGCCTCCCTCCATATTAACATCATTCCTCCATAATGTTTCTATTTAGACTAACATATAAGCACATGTGAATAATTGGAATGGCTCACGAAATTTGGGAAATCTTCCTCAATACGAGTAAAAACCCATCCATATCATGCATTGAACAATTACATCATTTTTTATGGCTAGCTCATATATATCAAGTGAAATAGGAGATAAAATACTTCAATTGCTTTTCATAAACTAACTTATGTGTTTATTTACTTGTTCATCTAATTTATTAGTTTTTTCCAAAGGCCAAGTAGTATAACAATGAGTTAGTAGTCGATTGGGTGTAGCTTGGATGGTTGTGAGGAATGATTGTTATCCTCCCCACCCGGGTTAAATTCTCATAATGACATGAATAAAGCTCATAATGAGTATGTTGTAATGGTTGTGAGCCTATATGTATTGGAAAGTTGCCTTTGATTCAAAATTGAATAGCAAGGCAATTACTATTTTCGTGGGGGAATATTCCTTCTTGTGAAAAAAATAACATTGAGTTAGTCATTGGCTCGCTATTAGTTTGGTCTTTCATTTTAATTTTTCTTGATTCCCAAGGTTCAACATTGACAAATCTGAATAATACTTTTTATTCGATTAAAATAAAAATGTAAAACTTTATTTTTCTCGCATCTCATTGGATTTCAACTTTGAATTCATATTATCAGGGTGGTGGTTATATTCTTGGTAATATCGTGTGCATTAACATTTTTTCATTGTCAAATGTCAAGTAATAAATCCATTTTTTAATTAAATGCCAATTAATATATTAGGATCATATGGTTGTTGATCTATTAGGTTGTCACGTTCTACGTTCTACTTGTCATTATCTCACTGCCTCACTGCATCGCCTAGCTGCTCTAACAAAGATTTAGAGAACTTTTGTGGATTTATTTCGATGTGACAATTTCCATGTCCATTAAACTTAGACTAAAACAACTACAAAACAACATGGGAGTGTCCTTGGTCCCGAGATGAGGAAGAGAAAGAGGAACTTTATTTGATTGTCCAATTTCATTATCTATTTCAAACAACTACTGGTAAGAACTATTAATTTTTTTAATTTTAATGTTGATTTAAGTGGAGGCATTAAGTATTTCATGCATGTTGATTCCCTTTAATGCATATATTCCCTTTAATTGTTTTTCAAATCTATGCATATGCAATTAGGAACTTGTTTTTAGACATATGGAATGGTTCATGGTTAAAATCATTAAAACATTAAAACTCCACTACTTACTAGTGGTTGTCTAAACATTACATGGATAAACACAAAGCCACCTGCCACTCTCCTTGATATGCCTGAAAAATAAAAGTTTAAATTAGACGAGATGAGATTAGATTAATGCAACCTTCTTTTTCCCTTTCACTTGAAGAAAATCAATAAAAAGAAGAATATTATCTATATTATCTTATTCATTATGGTAGAGTATATGTTACACATCCACAGTCTTCTTGGGGATCCATCTCGACTTGGCTCACCCAAGTAGCCCAGCACCTAGGTTCGTGTAACAACACGACATTTCTAGCTTGGCGACTAGACCAACCTGAGATTACTTCACCTAGACTACACCTCTTCACTCAAGGTCTGCCCATAACTACATCTTGAGCTACTTGGCGAGTCAAGCCTCAACACTTAACTCTTCATCACCAAAGCCCCCACCCAACCATGCACTTCATTACATTACACTTGAGTTCTTTAACATATACAGTTATCAAGTTCTATACTTATCCAAATATGTGAACCAAGAACAAGCAACATACACATGAAAGAGACACAAGTATGGTTGGGTGGCACCAAGGTACCTAACACCCTTACAAGCCTCTTATTATACAAGATGTTACAACAATGTATAGTACCATGTGTTGATACAAGAAGGGATCACTTGGCTCATACATAAGACACAAGTCTTCTAATTCACCTAACTTGCCTAACTGTGTTGTCTCGGATCCTCCTCATACCGTCGCGACCAAACTCATCTCACATCCTCATCGCAAGACTTCTTCCCCATTGCATGCACTGCCCAAATCCAAAACCATCTTGCCTGCCAAACTTAGTCTAAAGAGAACTCACCCCATTTCTATACACAGAACCTCTACAAGGTAGCACAAGTCCTCCTATGTGGAGCGACTTGGCTCCTTGGGGGAGCTCACCCCTCTCTGCCCAAATCTACCTCACAACACTTGGTCTTGTTCTCCACTGAGTTCTTCACCAAGTTTTTATATCTATATCATCACAACTCTGTCATATATGTGTGTTTGCCTCACCGAATTGTCGCAACATTTTGTGCACAAACCGCCACGTCCCTTGGGTGAGGTTAAGTTGACCAACTGATCTGAAAACATCTTTTACACGACTATGGTTGATTTATTAATGCATAGTTTAATTAGCCAATAAGTAAGTTTAAATAAAGAGGAAGAAATATAGAAGAATTATGATAGCCATATAAACATGTGCAGATATGAAAATGAACCATAAACACCAGCAAACCATAAACACCAATGTGATAATGGAGTTTGGCAATCTCGCCTACGTCTTCGGGCCTTGTCTCAGTGGGATTTTCCTATTTTTTTTTTAAGTTGTACAAGTACATCATGATAGTGCCAAAAGGTTACAACAATGAGTTGGTCTTATTCTACCAGATCTCATGAACCCATCAAAACTGACGGCACCCAAATTGGATGAACGAGGCTCCCATAAATGGCTCGCAAAGGTGTGCTCCTCAATAGCTTCCATGCATGACAATCGCTTTGGCTCAACAATCTGGAAGCATAAGCATGTTATGAAACACCTCCATGCATCCCCATGGCCTCAAGAAGGCCTAGCTTATATAGATCTGAAGTTGTAACCATCTCCCAACTTCCTCCCAAGATCTGGCCTCAAAAAGGGCACAATATCTCCCAATAAGAACCAAAATCTCCAAAATCTGTGGAGAAAATCAATAAAAAAATCATAAACCATAGTTTAAAACCCACTCAACAATAATATTTGGGCACAACCCCTTACGCGTTGGCCCCTGGGCATATGGGAGCCTTCCATGTGGCCAGGTGCTCAACTGTTGGTGCGTTGCCCCCTCTGGTCTCTCAGCCTCTGGTCGCATTGCACCACCATGTGTCCAGGACCCCCCTGCTCCACGCGCTATCATATGGTTACAGCCCCCAAAATAAACCCAAGGTTTAGCACTTCGTCGGTGGGCTAGACCGACCGACCGGGGATAACCTTTTCCATCTGCGCCAAGCACTAACGACGGACTCTGGGTCATATGCATTTGTTGGCACAGGGGCAGACCCAAGGTTCAGTTCTAATAACGCACCAACAAGCCCTAACTACTAGCCCTTTCGGCAACACCTTCAAAGAAGATGGAGTCTCACCTGAAGTAGCAATAGGGGATTGCAGGACACAGGTGTCTACAACCAGGAAATGCAAGTGGAATCAAGGAAACCACACACGGAGATCAGATTATTCTTTCCAAGCATACACCTACTTCGCACAGTTATATATCATATCTAACATACTAATGCATCATTAGAGTAACATATTAAATAACATAGCATCAATCACACACAACAACAGGATATACGTGGTTCACCCTCTCCCTAGGACTACGTCCACAGAACTATGCTTTATAATATACTAGATGAAAGAATACAGTTCTATCTGCACTCTTAGCTTGTGGATCTCTCTTTCTTTCTCTTCTTCAATCCCCTCCTTGCGCACCCAGCTACAGGGTTGATCTTCACACCCCGTTGAATATCTTACAACACAGAATTCTCTCACCACACAATAATTCTCTCTTAGCAATAACAACAATCACTCATCATAACATAATCGAACCCATATCAGGTCCTATTGACCTTTATTTATACATTACAATGACTCTCGGACAACCTTAGGCCAAAACCTAGGTGTCAAAAACCCTAAATACCAAAACCCTAGGTCAACTTGACCCACATTTTCAGGGCTTCGCCAACCTATCTTTCCTTCCTTCCCGCAAGGTTCTCCAAAGCATATACCAGTGGCTTTTTCCACTTGCTGAGTTGTCCACGATCCACCTTCTTTGTTGATCTATTTTCCTCGATCTCCTCGTCCAATGGATTTCTCTCTCGGACTTCGCTCCATCTTTTCTTCTTCTTTGGCCACTTCGACCTAGTCTCAGTCAACCTTCCTTCCATGCAGTTTGCATTTCGTCTATTCTCCCTTAATATTCGCTTCTTTCCATAACCAAGGGCCAACAGCACTAAGTCAAGAATTGTGGGCTACATGCCACACAAACACCGTGTGTGAAAAAAAAGGAGTGAGGTCACATGATTTTTGGTCATGTGGGTGTCCGTTGGGGGTTGGGGCCTAGCCCCAGCCCAAACCTCCACCAAAACCGCCATGCTCTAAACTTAAATAGTAGCGCGGCCAATATAGAGTAAGAACTATCCGGTAGGTGGACTAGTAGCCCGGCCTACATGAGGTCTTTTCCCAGAACAGGAGGTCCAAGGTTCGAAACTCGTTGATTCCCCAACATATTTTGCAAAGAAAACCACGAACCAGTAACAGGGTACCATGTTGCAGCCCATGTCTGGGCCATGTGGCACCTCACCATTTTTCAATACCATGCCACGTGTCAACCACTGAGTGATCCACTTGTCTTCCCTGTCAGCATCGTACCCTTCCATGTGTCTCCATACGGATGTGCCACATGTCTCCGTACGGATGTGCCACATGTCACCATTGCAAGGGTGACACGTGTCACTCCCGGATTGGTCCACCTGTACATGTTCACGTCAACATACATACACCCAATCAGCCAGCCATGTCATCATCCACACACCTAGTCATCCTGCCAACTGTGCCTACCACATCAGCTTCACGGTCGTATGGCCTGTATAGTTAGCTGCCACGTGGCACTATACGGACTGTACAGTCATCATTTTTTTTGCATGTTTTGCAAAACAAACATATCACCATAACTTGAGCATATGATGTCTATTTGAGCCCGTTCAATTTTTGTTGAGTTCGTATTGATGAGGCCTATGCACACGTCCATTTTGAATCCGTTCTGAGAACTTTGATTTTTAGGCCTTTCTTAGCCCCATAAAGGTCCTGGATCCAATTCTGGATCACACCTCCCCACTAAAGGACATTTTGGTCCCCAAAAGGTTACAAAAATGGACACTGATTGATTACATACTCATAAGGAAGAAAACAAAACAAGATGTTGTACAAAAATGATGTTATAACAGGTCATCATTTCAACATGTGTGATTACATTAATGGAAGAAAAATACAATGATGTTGTGACATCCACTTTTGGAAAAACCAAATGGTTGGTTTCTTTCCTTCACAGTGTTCCTCTTGATTCTTTGGTAATCCTTCTTCCTTCATGAGTACATTCTCAATCCTTTTCTCCTTCCTTGGGCGAAGCTTGGGATTAAGCTTCCAAAAACTAGCCTTTTGATGTCCACTCCTGTTGTAATAAGTGCACTAAGTTTTTGGCATCCAGACCTGTTTACCCTTTTCTTTCCTCCATTATGGAGTTGATTCTTTATGTCGGGTTTCCTTCCTGGTTGACATAGGTTTCCTGCACAAAGTTTGTCTCTTCCAACACTTGGTATCACAATGCTTGGGTGAATGACAAAAAGTACATGGATAAAGATTCCACAAGTTTTGGATTACTTGATTATGCTTATTATAATCAAAAAGAGAATTTGTAAAAACATGACCATTATACCTTACATGTTGATCTTCACTTTGTTTTGGAGATGACTTGCATCCACTATCAAAATCAAGGAGTGATATGCCATCACCTTTTGTGAAGTGTTCATGCAATGTCTTAAGCTGGCCATTTGAAGCATTACTTGCTTCCGAAGTTTTGGAACCCATCTTGGAGGATGCTCCAATCTCCACTTCGTCATATCCCAATCCCAAATATCGAGGCCTTTCCACAACCTCAATGATATTAATGATACCTTGGCCCTCAAATCAAAGGCCCTTTCCTTCATAACCCATCTTGGTTAGCAATATCAAACCTATACCTCTTGTATGTTTTTCAAAAGCATCAAAACCATCTTGATGGGAACAAGGAGAATTTGATGATTGACCTTCACTACATACCTCGGAGATGTTTTCTAAAACATATGTAGAAGGCACTTAACTCAATCCTTCTTTGACTTTGTTGTTCTTTGAAGATTTCACTTGAATCGTTCTCTTTCATTCCAAGTAGTCTTCATACAACACTTTCACCATCTCGGCCATGGAAAACACTGAATTTCTGAATTCCTTCTCATCTTGAGAAATTCCTCCTGTAGATGCCATTTTCTCCCTTGAGATGAGCTCTTCCCTGGTTAACATACAAAACTCAAATTCCAAATGTCAACTAGCTATGATACCACTTGATCCGAAAAGATCTTTTACACGACTATGGTTGAGTTATTAATGCATGGGTTAATTAACCAATTAGGAAGCTTAAAGAAAGAGGAAGAAATATAGAAGAATTATGATAGCCATATAAACATATGCATATCAGAAAATGAAGCATAAATAGCAGCAAACCATAAACACCAATGTGATAACAGAGTTTGGCAATCTCGCCTATGTCTTCGGGCCTTGTCTCAGCAGACTTTTCTTATTTTTGTTCGAAGTTGTACAAGTACATCATGATAGTGCCAAAAGGTTACAAAAATGAGTTGGTCATGTTCTACCGGATCTCATGAACCCATCAAAACTGACGGCACCCAAATCGAATGAACGAGGCTTCCAGAAATGGCTCGCAAAGGTGTGCTCCTCAATAGCTTCCCTGCATGACAATGGCTTTGGATCAACAATATGGAAACATAAACTTGTTCTAAACCACCTCCATGCATCTCCATGGCCTCAAGAAGGCTTGGTTTATATAGATTTGAAGTTGGTAACCATCTCCCAACTTCCTCCCAAGATATGACTTCAAAAAGGGCCCAATATCTCCCAATAATAACCAAACTTTGTGGAGAAAATCAATAAAAAAATCATAAATCATAGTTTAAAACCCACTCAGCAATAACATTTGGGTGCATCCCCTTACACGTTGTCCCCTGGGAATATGGGAGCCCGCCATGTGGCCAGGTGCTCAATTGTTGGTGCACTAGCCCCCCTAGTCTCTCGGCCTCCGGTCGCATTGCACCACCATGTGTCCAGGCCCCCACTACTCGATGTGCTATCATATGGTTACAGGCCCTGAAATAAGCCCAAGGTTTAGCCCTTGGTCGACAGGCTAGCCCGACTGACCAGAGATAACCTTAGCCATCTGTGCCAAGCACTAATGATGGACTCTGGGTCATATGCACTAAGTCGAGAACCATGGGATACATGCCACACACACATCGCGGATGAACAAAAAGGAGTGAGGTCACATGAGTTATGGTCATGTGGGTGTCCGTCAGGGGCTCGGGCCTATCCCCAGCCCAAACCTCCGCCAAAACCACCATGCTCTAAACTTAAATAGTAGCGCGGCCAATATAGAGTAATAAATATTCGGTACGCGGGCTAGTAGCCCAGCGTACGCGAGGTATTTTCCCGGAAAAGGAGGTCCAAGGTTTGAATCTTGTTGAGGCCCCAGCAAATTTTGCAAAGAAAACCATGAACCAGTAACAGGGTGCCATGTGGAAGCCCACATCTGGGCCACGTGGCACCTTGCCATTTGTCGATGCAATGCCACATGTCAACTGCTGAGTGGTCCACTTGTCTACCACATGTCTGCCCTTTCATCATTGTACCCTGCCATGTGTCGTTATACGAATGTGCCACATGTCATCGTATGGACGTGCCACATGTCACCACTGCAAGGGTGACACGTGTCACTCCCATATTGGTTCACCTGTACAAGTCCACGTCAGTGTCCGTACACCCAGTCATCCTACCACATCAACATTCGTACACCCAGTCAGCCTGCCAACTGTGCCTGCCACATCAGTTGTATGGTCGTACGGCCTGTACAGTCAGCTTCCACGTGGCACTGTATGAACTGTACACTCATCATTTTTTTTTGCATGTTTGGAAAAACGAACAGATTGCCATAACTTGAGCATACAACGTTCATTTGAGCATGTTCAAGTTGCGATGGGTTCATATCGATGAGGCCTACGCAAACGTCCATTTTGAATCTATTTTGAGAACTTTGATTTTTAGGCCTTTCTGAGCCCCATCAAGCTCCTGGATCTAATTCTGGATCACCAACCAACTCACCCCACCCTATGTCTCATTTAAATCATGATGTGCCCAAACATCATGTCGATTCGTTGGGTCGCACCCTAACTCACCCACTCACCCAAGTTAGCCTCATCTCTACGTGCCTTAAGTCATCCACATGAAAAGGCCCAAGGATGGCATGCCCAATAC